>AFBI03000001.1:573154-593066 GCA_000230595.3 Edhazardia aedis USNM 41457 | reverse complement strand
AAAATAAGGATGTAGATGTTTTCATATTCATATTATAAAATAATTTAAATTTTTAGCATCACAAAAAAGTTGAAAAACGATCAAAAAATCACCATTTTCTAATTTTTGTAGAAAATCTTTCAATACCTTGCATTATTCAATTCTATATTTTATCATCTTTTATTGTATATTTTTTAAATAAAAACCAATATTAAGTGTATTATGTGAGATAAGTTTCCTTTAATAAACAAAATAATTTGTTGTTATGATAGTAAATTACTATCTTGATAAAAACATAAAAATTCTTTGGGCATTTTTCAGATTTAAATTTATAAATTTTTTATAATTTTTTCATAATTTTTCTCAAATCAAAATTTAATTTTACACAGTTTTTTTAATGTCCTGACTAAATATTGTCAAAATTTAAATTTTCTCAATTATTAATATTATGTTTTATTCGTAATATATTAGTTTATTTGAAGTTATGAGATAGAGCACACTATCAATTCTTGAATTAGAAAAATGACATCAATTCTAAGATTAGTATACATTTCTTTTTTATTAAAAAAATATTTAGCTATAGTAATAAATAATTGTTCGTGAGCTTTAAAGAAATTAATATACTTTTTTTTTATATTGTATTAATTGTTAATTATAACACATGAGATAAATTATTAAATTTTAGATACAATAAAAAGGCTGTTAATATTTGTGTTATATTTTTGTATCATGTAATACCGCATTCTAAAATGAAGTAAATAATATAAAAAATATAAAATTCAATTTAAAATTATATTTAATGATCATCAAATATAATGTAGATGTTTTTTGCAAAAAATATAAAAGAAATATTAAACATTTCAATTTTATTGGCAGATATTATGGCAAAATAACAGTATTTTATTTTTAAAAAAACATAAGATAACAAATAAATACTTTTTTTAACTTAAATTCTTTTTCCTTAATCACACGGCTATTTAGAAAAAGAAGAACAGAGAATTGTTTTTAAAAATTTTTCCGACCTAAAATCATTCTAAATAATTACCTCATAAATGAAAATTTTTAATTTTATAAATTAACAGAGATATTCATTTTTGATATTGTTATTAAAAAAACATATACATCAAAAAATCTTTTGAAAAAGGATATGTAAATTTGAATTGTTAATCAGCTGTTTTTTGAATGCCCCCTGAAAAATGCATAAAGATTAAAATTTAAGTAAAAACATAAAAATTCTATTATAATATAATTTTTTTGTTATAAGATTCATCATGTTAATTAAAAAAAACATCGAATTATCTTTTTGTATGACAAATACACATCAAAAATAATAATTGATTCAGATAACATTTGTCAAATGTAGTAATAGTTTCAAGCAGTAAAACAAATCGCGATGAAAAAATCAAATATATTATTTGAATTTTTTTTATTATGCTTAATTTTGCCTTTGGAACTCTTTAGAAAAATTCGCATTTTAAGCAATCATTCTTTTTCACTTAATTAATTAATTTTTAGTGTCTAGATGCATAAATAACTATGCATAAACTTCCAGAAATTCTTTTATTATTTTCTTTTGGTTCATTTTAAAAATATATAAATAATTCAATTTCACAATGTTTAAATATTACGATTCCAATATTATTTTATAATTTTACAGTTATATTGCAATCACAATGAATTATGAATTCAATTTTTATTAAAATACTGAAAATAATTATTATCAAAAAAATTTGAAGTTTGTGTTTTATTGAAAATATTAGTTTTTGGTAATAATTGTATTAGAAGGAATTTAGTTTTTTTATTTTTTCATGTTAAAGCATATATAGAAGTAATAACATATATTTTTTTCTCAATATCTTACAAAAGCAAATTGTAAATTTTTAACTTTTAAAATACTAAATATAGTAATTAAAATATCGATGATTATATGTGTGGACAACTTAATGAACCATATCCTTGGTAAGAAAGATATTGAAGAAAACATATGGAAAATATTAGCCATGAAGATCTTGGAGCGCCCTTAACCGTAAATAAGATCGGTTAATATTTTGTTTATTATATGTGATTAGATTTTTTTTATTCTTCTTTGCAAGTTTATTTGCACATACTTATAATTTTTTTGCTCGTTTTCGAGAAAATCAATACTATATTTAGATCACATTTAATCCAGCCGTAAAAATAAAAGATGCGTTCCGTCGCTTGTTCGCGAAACTTTTGAGTGGTTCTTAGTGATATGCGATCAAGGAAAGTTTTTTGTTTCGGGATGTACAATAAGTGTTTCAATTATTTGATACAAAACCTGAATTTCTAATCATTATTATTTTATATGTATGGTATAGCATACCACATAAATATTATTAAATTTATTGAAATGTTATTGTTTATAGTTTATAATGAAATAATATAATATTTAGAAAATATAATTCATTTAAATTGCTTATTATAAAAAAAGAGAATTATTTTTTTACAATATAATTTCTAATGTTGTGATTACCTTATAAGGCAACTTGATTATCAAGAGATAACACAGATCACAAAAAACTATTTAAGTTGTAGAATAAAGAAAAAAAAAGAGAGAGAAGGAGAAAATGTACAGCCATAGTAGTAGAAATAATAGGAATAATAGTAATGATAGTAGAACTATAAATAATAGTAATAGTAATAGTAATGATAGTTATAAATTGTATTATAATGATAAATATGTAAATAAATTTTATAATAAAAAATGTTTTAGTATTTTAGAATTCTATTTTAAAAATAACAGTGTCCCTGTGTTACAGGACAATATGCACATACATTTACTTAAAATTTTCATAAAATAATAGAATTTGATCATATAATTATTTAAATTAACAGAATTTTTTTTAATACATTTAGAAATAAATTATATAAAATTAATGTTAATATGCTTGCTCCAATGAGTTCTCCACATGTTGGATATTGGTTTTAGATGCAAACCTGGAAAGCAGATTTTTACGGTTTTTATTTATGTACCTACCTGAAATATAATATAATGCTATGTTCATAGTAGTACAATGTTGACCAAATAACATAAATATAAATGAATTCGGCACAAAAAAATATCAAACGTGTATATTTTTATTTTTTGAAGTAATATAAACCTTTTTCAAACAGATAAAGTATTTTTAAAAATTTTTAGTTTGTCAAAAAATTTTATGTTTTACTAAATTAAATCATACGAAAAACTATTTTCCCTATCCGGTAGACCTACTGGGTTGGTTGAAGGACATTTCTAAAGCGAAAAGAAACAGGTTGGTTGTATACAATACATTTTTAGTTTGAAGGTTAGTTGTGCTGGGTTGTGCCAGCCAATCATATGTTCATCCTACTTAAACACCTGTTCCGTGTATATCGCCGCTTCAGTTCATCAATCTGTGTGGGTAATTTCGCATTCTTTAAATAGACTAACATGAGGGAAATCGAGGAGGGAATTAGTAATATTGGAGGCATTTAGCTTAAACTTTGAGTTAACAATAGTTTTGTATGAAACATAATCAATTGTATCCTCTAAAATGTAAACCACACTATTTTAATTTTGTATTTTATGAACTGAGAAAAAAGAAGTTAAAACATTTAAAAAATAATACTTTAGTATATTTTTACATTATAAATGAATATTGATCGAAAAATATAAAAACATTTCTTTTTTTAAATAAATCGATGTTTTAAGTCGGAAAAATCTGAAGTCTTTAAAAATTAACATTTGATTATTAATCTGCGAAAATAAAATGATTGTGTTTCACACATTTCATTCAGGAAATATACTTTTTAGCTATGAATAGATTTACCATAGTTCTTCAGTTTCTTTTTTATTGTCATATCAAAATAACAAAGAAATTTCAATCAAATAGTATATTTATTTATTTTTATATATTTTATTTAACAAAAAAAACATTTTAACAGCTATTAATAGATGAATTTATTTTACTATATAAATATAATCCAAAATCAATAATTATAATCATATAAAAAATTATAAGCAATTTTATTGTATAAAATTTGTTAAAAAATCATGTTTTTAGTTTATTTTAATTAAAAACAGAAATAATATATTTTTTTATTTTCATGATCATTATTTTTGCCATAGAACATTTATAAAGCAAAAAATGATTATTTTGTATTTTATATACAGCATCATTATAATTTTTAATTATTTAAAAAATGTCCTTTATCATGTAATTTTAATGTTTAAATACTTGATTAGAAAAAATAGAATTTATTTTATTTTCTTTTATATCATTTTATACTATTTATAATGTAATATAAGAACACCCATTTTAAATCTAATTAAATAATCTATTGTTTTTTTTTGTTAGAACTTGCTATTTTTGATCATATATAATGCTGTTAAAACTCTTTGGCATTTTTAACTGTTTTATCACAATTAAACATTAAATTTTATATTCCCTTATAAAAAACCAATTATTTTTTTAATTTAAATTATATAAGGTGTATTTTTAGGTTGATTTAAAACAAATAAATAGTTAAAAAGTATTAAAATAAACATCTTTGTCTTGTTTTCCACATACAAATTTTTAATGAAATATTACGTAAATTTATAAAATTTTACATTTTTTATTTTATTAAGCCATGTCAGAAACATTAAAAAAATCAATCCGAACAACAATTGACAAATTCCTTACACTTCTTACGGCTTTTAGAAGGCCGCAACAATCATCAAATTTATTTTATTCTCAGCTTTTAAGCTTTGAATCGCTACACAAAAGACTTCACAACGAACTACAAATATTTAATTATTTAATGGAGAAGAAAAAAATTTCGTTGAAAATAATAACTGTAGTTGAAAATAAATATGAAAATCAAAATAAAAATATTGAAGTGCAGTCAAAAAATATTTTAATATTGAATGAGAAAAGTTCAATGAATTACAATAATTTTTTTAAAAAATCAATAGCATTTACAGAATTCAAAGAAAACTTCAAAATAAACACTACTTTTGAAGAGTTTGTGTGTTTTGGCAGCCTTATTTACTTGCAACATGTTGATTCGGCCAATAATTTTAGGGTAATATTCGATATAAATTTGGGAATAATTAATGTTGAAACCGGAATTGACGATCTAAACATTTTATGTTATGAAAAAATCTGTAATTTACCAATAGATATTCAAATATCAACATTGAATAATATACTGGATATTTTTTCGGATATATTATGGCGAAAATGTGACAAATGTTTATCTTATGTTGATTTTGACCTTAACATACCTATCCTAAGAGTACCAAACGGTGATTTTTTCATGGCTTATCACAAAATTTGTGTGAATTCTGTTGTTTGATTCAGAAATATAAAAAAATTAAAAAAGTATTAGAACATTGTTTATTTTTTAAGTTCATGAAAAATTTCATTTATTATTATCTTTATCTTATTCAGTATTTTTTTGCTTAACAGTTTTTTTATTATTAGTCTAAATAAAACCAAATTTGATCATTTGATTTAGATTCTAATCGAAATCATATTTAATTTTAGTAATATTAAAATTCTTTTTTATATTGCGCAAAAATTAACTACACTTTAAATGTTTATGATCTAAAGATTCAAGAATAAAAAAAATTTGGATAGTGGTGGATTTTTGTAAGAAAACTTTTTTACAGATGTGTTTAAAATAATCTATCCAAAAAATACAAATCAAGAAATCATATGCTTTTATACGTGTTTATTTAGAAGGTAAAAATTGATCTAAAATTAAAAAAAATTGCAAAAACTAAAAGCACAGATTTAAATTTTTTTTAGTTTTTTTTGGTTAGAAAACAGCCGACATTAAAAATAATAGATTTTTAATAAATTTTAGTTTTCAATTATTGCATTCTAAGGCTTATTTGTAATTTTATTTTTAGTTAATGCGCACATTTAATTTAATATATCAACAAATAAATTAATGTATATTAATAAACAGACTTATGTAAGTCTGATTATATTTTTTTACAAAAAAAATTTTTTTATATTTTTGAAGACAGTCAAAATAATTATTGAATAAAGATGTGCATTAATCGTATTGAAAGAAAAATTGGGATTATTATAAGTAACGAGCCTTTTTAAATATTATTTTTAGTAATTATTAAGTTCTAACAACTGAAGTTTTCATTTTTCTAACCATCTTAGTTTGAAAGAACTTAACTGATTAACAGCATTATAATATAAATAAAATAAATATTGATATTGTCGCGTTCTAGGTTTTGTTGCCTAGAATCGCGTAGAAATAAAGTGAAAATAGAATATAAACAATGATTTGTTTGTGAATAAGTTTTATTGATATCGATTTTTGTGTTGTTTTGGTACGACATTTTTACTCTCTCATTTTGTAAAATACACTTATTTATGCCTTAAGATAAAACGCAATCTTAATGTATTAAATTTCCTAAATCTGAAACTAATTTGAATAAGATCAATTTACGTCATGTTTATAGTTCAAACACTTAAAAATCAAATGACAGCAAATCGATAAGGAAATGTTAAAATTCAAATTAGTCAATACATGTGTCGTGATTTAGTTGCGACAGATATATTGCGACCTTTAGTATCAAACATTAAAAATCATTTACAATGCAATATTTATTACATTGAATAAAAAAATGAAAACATTCAAAATATACAAAAAACGAGAGGCAATTTGTCGAATAAAATACTCTTAAGTGTAGGAAAAGAATTTTATTTCGAGAAATATTTTTTTCTTAAATTTATATTTCGAAATCTTTCTTGGGAAAGCATCTTAAAGTAAAATATTACTTAAAGATATTTTCTGCGAGATGCATTGTGTTGCCTAGTCACAGTTGGGAATACATGCCCCAGAGTTCCCTGAAATAATTTTATAAGCACTATTTATTTCTACTCGTAATTAAATTAATTTTACTCCTTATCTCTTCTTTACTAGCGAATATTGCATTGATTTTAAAACTTACCAAAACCGCAATAGTAGAACAGCTAAAACAGGATTAACTACGATTACTTTAAAATCCTATTCATCCTATACTTTACCTTCGGTATTAGGAAAATAAGGCAGGATATGTTTGATCATTTTATTTTGGTGTATAAAGTTAAAAATTTTTTACGTTTGAATTTTATCGATAAAAACAAGAATTTTCAGTCAAAATATTTTTATATATTATAGTTCCACCATTTTACTCATACTTGTTGCTCTATTTAATACTTTGATTGTTAACATCTCATAGAAAGAAAATTTTTGAACTAAAAAATTTCAATATATGTACATCTTAAAATAGGAAGTGAAATGTCTTTTTAATATTTTATGTTTCAAATTGTCAAAAATGTAAATTAATATAAAAAAAATTGAATGAAGACTGATCTTTTCTAATTTTTAAATAAATTTTAATTGACTATTTACAAATAATTGAACAAACAAAATGTTATGTCAAATCGAAAGTATCTAAATACATTAAAATAAATATAATTATTCCATAAAATTATATAGTTAATTTTTACCATCAATTCTAAATCAGAGCTTTTAAGGGAGAAATTTATAATACATTTGATATGAAGATTTTTTTTAATTTAATAAAAGACATATATATTAGATTTTCCAATGATATTCTAAGTTTATAATCACAAATGAATTCATTGTTTTATATAAAATCAATTCAGTGGTTGGAATTTTCTAAAAACAAAAGAATTTTTTCTTCAAGAAACAATGTTTCTTTTTCCTGAAAAATATTTGTTATAAATGAAACAAATGTGTAACAATTTCACGAAAAATATCTCTAAATTAAAAAAAATACACATTCAGAAATAATACTACCATAAAAACCAAAAAAATGTAAAAAATACACAATACCAAGAAAAATGCACATTTTAAATTTTAATGTGTATTATAGTTTATGTTATTTTTTTAGGTAGAAATATCATCATAGTCGTATTTTGCGAATTTTATCCCAACAGAAAAACCTACAAACTTAAAATGTTATTGCATTCTAAAATAAAGAACTTCATTACCTTCTTTATATTTGTAAAAATATTTTCTAGATCCCAATTCATCAAAGATTTATATATTATAATTCATAATTTTGTGTTCTTATTTAATTACCGCAATATAATTTTTTTGTTATATCTGCATTTTCATTACTAGATATTTAACGTATCACAACAATTTTTTTACAATTATTTTGCATTATTTTTTTGTTTTAGTATGTCTTAATATTTATCTATAAGTTAAAAATTTCCGTTTCTTGAGAATAAAAAAACAATTAAGATCAATAAGATCCTTTTAAAAATAATTTAATGCTTCTTAAGTTAAAATAATAAAAATATTGCTTTTATGATATATATTTGCTAAAGAATTTGCTAAAAATTATGTGTTTTTAATGAATTTTGTGTATGGTATGTTGTTTTAGACATGTTTATTGATTTATTTTGTTCGAAGATTTTCACTAGAATTTTTATATGAACTCTCGTCGTGCTCTATTTCATTTTTATTCTTTAAATATTTTATTTCTGTTTATATTTTTAATTAATAGTTTTATTTTATCAATTTTCTACAATGTATTAACCAGTTAAAAAATTCAAAAATTTTTATAGTAATGAATAAAAAAAATAATGATTTTTCATGAAATTTGACATTTATTAATGTTTCAAGGTGGATATCATTACACTCTAAATTTGATATTACATATTATCAATTGTCTTTACCTTGAGATCTTCTTCCCAATATTATCTAGATTCGTAAGTTTAAGTCTTTTTATAAAAATTTATAATGAAAAAAGCCTTTATCAATTTATAAATGGTTTTTATCAAACTTAGTGTTTTTTTATTTAATTAAGTTAGGTAAATCACATTTTTATATAATATATTTACCTTGTTATTCAGTAACTCTGATTTTGAAACAGTATGTTATATAAATCAAGTATTTCAATTACTTTAACTTTCTAATTGAAATCTTTTGTTCAAAATTATCAGTATTTATTCAAAATATTTCCTGAATTGTTCCATGATGTCTGTTTTTTTATCACAGTTTGAATAATCCTTTATGTTGGGTACATAAATCCACGTGAGCATTTAGTGTATGCTCATTGGTGTTCTGGTGTTTCCCGGTGAAACACCGGATTGGTCATTGTCCTGCCATTCGATAACGAATGGCAGGACAATGATTCGAAGAAAGCTTATCAAATTGATAAGTATAAATTTTTGATTGGTGCAAGATTGACACGCAATTTGATGCGAATCGATATGGTGCCTATAAATAGGCTTATAATTGAATAAATATGTGTTCTTAAAATAATCAAGCTTCCAAGTCAACATCTAGAGCTCCGACTCGTCCCAACCCTTTATGCTAACTAAAAATTGTCTTCTACCATAAAAGAGTTTAAAAAACATTTTTCGCTATTGGATTACAAAAAAATTAAATTTATATGATTCTGCACTAAGATAAAAATCTAAATGCTGCCCATCTAAAATGTATATCTTTCATAATTGCGAAACTAAAATTTTTGATCCTCTTTTATGATTTAATTGCTCATCAAGTGATATTTGCCTAATGTTGATTACATTTTTATTTATTTCACAAAATTTGTATATATTCCTTTACAAAACTTATTTTTCCTCATCATGATTAAAAATTATTATGAATATAGTCATTGAGTTTATGTATTTAACTATTATCTAAAAGATTATTTTCTTGCTTTTTTATTTAGATTAAAAATGGCTTTACTTCAGTTGAATTTGTGATATTGGAATTTAGATATATTTATTTCCAACATTTAATTTGAACAATTGTTACATGCAATCAATTACTATAGTAAAAAAGTACATCGTTGTAATTTTTGATGTTATTATTTAGTTAAAAAAAATATCGTACTATATAAACCACTACAATTTTTGGATATATACTTATTTTGTAGATTTTTTTATTTATTGTAATGTTTGTGTGATAAAAAAAATGCCATTAGCTCCTTTAGCAATAGACCTAAATAAACGTATATTTTATGTTTCTGAGCTAATCGTTTTTTGTGTTGTTTTCTAATAGTCTATATGATTCTTTAGTTTTTATTTTTCTTTATTTAATATTTTAAACAGAAAATCAGGTAATTTTAAACTTTAATTTAATATATTCTTTACAAAAAAAACGATTTTGCATAGATAATTTCTGAATCGAAACAAAACCTTGACTTTCGTTTGTTCGTAAAAGTTATTTTAGTGGTAAAGATCTGTTCCATAGAAAAAATGTTCAAATAATTCGTATAGAATTCTTTATATGATCAATCGGCGTCCAAAATCATTTTTTGATACAGTAAAGTTTATCACAGAAATTGATAGTTCTTTGTTAATATAAAAAACTACTTCATCATGATCATATATATTCGGTAATATTACCTTTACACGTCTAAAAAGTTTTATTTTAAAAGCTATATTGAATTTTTAAAAACAAAATAAAAAACTCAACGATTTTTGCATAGAATTTAAATATTGATTAAACCATGCCAATAATTTACTTTACTAATGAAGAATAAAAACCTGAAATTTATAACAGTTAGATAATGGTTTCGCGAGTGTTTTATTAAAAAATTTAATATAAAAAAAATAAAATAATTTCATTTATCAATAAAAAGCATAAATATATATGAATTAAGAAAATATAAGATATTTAAATCTAGAGTGATAAAAAGGGACTGAATCGAAGATTTTTGAATGTTTTGATGATTTTACTGTGGATCACCTTGATATAAATGTACATAGTTATTACAATTATTATAGCGATACTCACATTTGATACGTCCGGTTGCATGACAACATACATAAAAAAAGGATGTATCTTTCTATTGTTTTTTATTTTTTTTGGCATTTACTAACTTTTAAATACATTTTTCTTTAAAAAAGCTATTTTGGCTTTTTTTTCTATTTTTACTCTCAATGTTTTAATGGCTGAAAGAATCTGTTAGCAGATATCTTTAATAAATGCCGCAAAAGCTCACAAACGTTATAAATCGTTTAGAATTTTAATATTTTGTGCCCTTTATAACCATAAGTTTTTATTATTTTTGTTTAAGTGGTATTCTGATATTGCAGTAAAAACACAATATACGGAGAATCCATTTTTTAAAATTACAAATTTTTTGTATTTTTATTTTTTGTCATTTTTTATGCAACATAAAAACTTTTAACATGCTAAAAAGAAACTTTAACATTTATGAAAAATCTAACATATTATCTAAAAATATAACCAAAAAATCATCAAAATGATTTTGAAAGAATAAACCATAATTTTATAGCATAAAAATAGGCTTTTAAGGCATAAATAATATTATATACCGTAAAAAATATGTCTCAAGCAACAAACTATGTTTATTACCATTTTATTATGTTTGCATATCTATATAATACTAAACTCTAAATCTATAGTAATAAGTTTTTGCTTCCCCTATAGCGATATAAAATTTTCAGACATTATAAAATATAATTGCCCGAATAGTTGTATGTTTTTATATTTTTATATTTTATTTCTAAAATCATACACAATCATATTTGTCTATACATTTTTAGAACCAAAAGATCTGATCAAACTTTTTGGCTAAAATTTTTTTACTAAAATCTTTTTTATTGACTGTTTGAGCTATATTATAATAATACAGTCTACGGAATGATAAATTGAGGCTTTTATCTTAAATCTACGTTTAATAATGCAGTTTTTTTTTAGATCAGCAAAAACAAAATATTTTTCTAAAAAATGTTTGAGAAAAAACCGGAACAGAAATCAATTTAAATTAAATATTTTATTGTTTTGAGGTACGTTAAGATGGAGGAGAGTCAGTGGTGACAAATGAAAACCAACTGAATAAATAAAAATTTTAGATCTTTAACCACTGTAACACATGTATTGAACAAATAAATAAACAAAAAATAAATTTTCACGTTTTCATTTACAAACAAAAATTTCTTTTCATTAATATATAGTGCAAAAAACAATATCAATGATTTTTCTATAGCATTCTTCAGCACATTTGATTCGGTGTAGAATTTTTTTTCGACTAAGTTGCTTGATATTTTCAAAAAATTTATTGAAAAATAATTTGTAGGCAATAAGGAAGTTTGTTCAAACTGTTTCTACAAAAATATACACAAAAAAAATTATATTTTTTTGTAGAATTTTTTTTAACTTTGTAGGTTGAATAAAATATTATAAATTATGCCTATAATAGTTTTTTCAATGGAATTCTTTTAAATTCAGTATATTACTATTTTATCATCTCCCAATATTAATTTTTATTATAGTATTGCGCTACCCTTTGTCGCATATAAAACGAATTTGGTTATTTTTAAAATAATTTTCTAAAATATTGAGATTTGTAATAAGATTTTAATTTTAATAAAAACAAAAAAAGGATTATTTATTTTTAAAATGTAAACTATTTGTATTCTTAAATAGTGTTCTACTCTCTTTCTTGCCAAATATCAAATTTTTGATAATCTTGTATATATTTACAATTTATAAGAACTATAATCGATAAAAATTTTCAATTCGTTCTATTTTCAAATTGGAAAACAAAATAAAACATTTTGATAATTTCTATTCATTACTATATTTGAAAAAAATGAGATCATCTTGTTTTAATCTATAAAACTTTTCAAAAAGTATAGTTTCACACCTTTCGAAGGATATTCTGTTAGTTTGCATATATATTATTTGTTTTTAATTTATCATGAGACACTAAACTTGACATTAATTTTTGCTGAAGACTGAAGCTTTAGCAAATATGTCTAAAAAAAAGAAAAATATCGGTAGTAGTTTTAGTATAATTTCAATGCTTTAAAACACGTACTAAAAAAATCAAAAAAAAAATAAAAAAATTGATTGTTTAAAGTTGAAATATTATTTATAATGTATATCTACATTTTAATATTACAAATAACTTATAATTTATTAACAAATCGATATTACGTGTTTGGTTGTATTAATTTATTTATCGTCGCATATTTGTTTTTATTTTTTTCTATATTAAAATTTTATATACTTTTTAATCAATAATATGTATTTTTTCCGACTTTAAAATTTTACTGTTTTCTCTATTATTATATTTTTAACAATTTCCGTTCATATTAAATAATTAAATCAAACATTAATCATTTATAATTTACTAAAAAAACTAGAAAGAATTTTACATAATGTAATAACACAAAGTTGAACAGTTTTTTGCAAAATATTTTGTTTCAATCAAAAAGGGATCTACTTGATTTTGCAAATCTATAATGATTTTATCTATGCTGATATGAATCATCAAATCTTATAGATTCAAATTAATTCTTTTTTTTGGGTAAATTCAGGCGTAAATCAATAAAAATTATAATATATTTAATATTAAATCACCCGGGCAATTTTCACAATTTTTTTTAACTAAATCTGTATCAAATTCATTGGTTTTCAACCATTACATGCTTCCTTTGATATTAAAATGAGTTGAGCCAACAACAACTGGTTACAAAATTGTCATAATTAAATAACCATATTTTTACATTTATGAATCTACACATATTTTTCTGCTTACTAAAAAATTTTCCATACAAGAGTTTTTATACTTCTTTATTAATGTTTTTATAGATATAGATATAGATGTATTTTGTTTTATTAAAAAATTTCTAAAATTCTTTAGGATTTTTTTTCTGTATTTTTTTCTTTCTTATCACTTCAATATTTTTTTTTAGTTTTATATTATTTTGAAATTTGTATAGTTTTAAAAGTACATCAAAAAGTAAATTTTTTGAATTGTTTTATTATTATATGAAAAATCGTTAAAGGTTTTACTTAAAACAAATTATAACGTTATAATTTTAAATTTATTATGTTGCAAATTATATTTTACTTTCATTGTTATATGAAATTAAAAATATTTATCAAAATATTTGTATTTCCCCCTATTATATATTTATAGTACAAATACATATAGTGTCTAGTTTGTTCGATATACAAAAAATATAATACCTATATCGCAAAAGCTCAAAAGAAGCAAAAAACTAATTAACCTAAATACATTTTTCATATATGATTTTGTCAAAAATTAATATTATCATATTAATGGGATGATCACAGAAAAAGTAAAATCATTACCAATATTTATCAAATAAACATAATAACAAAATAATGCAACAATAAATATAGAAAATAGTGGATAAATACTTATAAAAATACAAGAAGAGCTTAAAGAACATTAGAGATGCTGCACAATTACCTAAAAAGACAGTTTAGAATAAGTAAAATATAAATTATAATCTGAATGTAAAATATTTAAACATGGAAATGTGTTTATAAGAAATAAAATTCTAAAATATCCTTTTTTTTGAAATACATGCATTAGAATGCTGATTCTTTATATCATTACTATTAATATTGCGGGTGTCTAGGTTATAGGAGGGAAAGCTTAAGTATTTTGTAAATATAGAAGAACAAAGTGATTGGTAGCTGATTGCTTTATTTATTAAATACCTTGCTTTAAAGTTTGAGTTATGCATTGATGGCCCCAAGTTAGTTCTTTTTTCGTTTCCATGTTCATCCAGTTAAACACCATTTTTTATTTATCCGTGGGGTTGGTAATAAAATCTCCTTTAATAATTTGGGAGGAAGGATTTTGTTATGGAGAATTTCGATTAGTCGCTGGAAAAAATAATTTTCGAACCCTCTAAACCGCCAACACAATTAAGCGAAACTATCGCACCATTAATATTATTTTTGTTTAAGCTATTTTTACTACTATATTTTGCACTAAATCTACTATTATTATACATTTTTATTATTCTTTTTTGAAACTTAATATAATTTGTATGGTTTTTTTATTCTTTTTTTATCATGGAAAAATCATTAAATTAAATGTAAAAATTATAATATTAATGAATTATTTCTACAACACTAAATTACCATTATTCTAAATCATTAAAATATTTTTTTCAAATTTCAAGGAGATAAATTCGATATAATTAAATTACAATTTTAAAAAAACCAAATTGCTCATAACTTAAATGTGATATTTATATCACAGTAAACTAACTAACAATTAAATTTATATTTTTGTTTCGATTCTAGAAAATTGATGTATTTTTTTTTTATATCTTGTTATTTTACACTGCATCAATATGATTTGGTATCTCATCTTACGTTTTAATTGCGTACATACAATTTTTTTAATTTTTGTGGTTAATTTTTTCTCTTCATATTTTAAGTTTTTTTTTGATGCAAAAAACCGAGCCAAGAATTTAGATGGTGATATTAAAATAAATTTTTTAAGATATTATCTAATCTCTTAAAAGTCATGAGTCTAAAAGAAATTGGAAAGGCAAATATGCGTACTGTCGAGAAATGTTGTATTTAATATGGTAATTATAAAACCAATGGTCACAGTGTACCAGACATTCTTTCTACTATAAGTCGTGCCTAAAATTTTCTCTTTTTAGTTTTTTGCATGCTTTTGTTATTGTTTGTTAGGATTATACGATTTTTTTGCGAGCACTTTTCTCAACAATTGCGCATTATTGATGATTAAATTTATTTAAACGATTTCTTTGTCTTTTTACCTTTTTTTCTGTTTTTGTGAAGGAAAATGAAAAGTATCACATGCCGAAATACGATTGATTATTTTAATTGATTTAAAACACACTATTATTGGCATAACACAGGGATTAGTGCGTTAGTTTTTCATATAATAAAAAAATAAACTAATAGAAATTCAACCAAGTCGATTTTAACCACATACTAGCAGTTCTTTTATTACCTTGGTTGGAAGTTCTGGATCGACTTTGGGATCTTCCCAGTTTCCTATCTTCTAATGAATTTAAGTTAAAGATAAAAGACATTTTCTCGTTCAATTTGTTTATCAAAGCTTTATTTAAGCTTTTCAATAATCAAAAAAAGAAGAAAAAATGAAAAAACTAATATTTTTTTCTTATCAGAAATACTTCGCCAATAAACATCAAATAATGATCAAAATTGAACAAAATATTGATCAAACTTTAAGTATTATAAAACATTCCAATAAAAATGAAAATGTCAAAAACACATTTTTTCTTGATTTTGAAATATAAAAAAGATAAAAAGAGATCAATGAAATCAAAAAACATTTTTCAATAAAAATAGTAATTCTATCAATCATTGTGTCTTTATTTTATTATTATTTTAAAAAATATGATCTCATCTTGATAGCTTTGATAATTCATACACTTTTTATTGGTCAATGAGGCTAAAGCAACGAAAATGAATTTATGTTATACAAGAATAAAAACTATGATTTAACCAGATATTGATTCAACGTTTTTTTATAACATTTATGAAGATTTTTTCTTCCATAAGTTTTTGATTAGAATAAACGCTATCTATAAGTTATGTTTGAATTGTTTTACTTAGAAGAAAAAAATATAAAACGAATTGATTTTATGTTAATAAATTTAGAAAAATAACAAAATTTCCATTAAAAACATAAAGTTTGCATTGAAATAAGAAAAATCTATCAACATGACTTTAAACAAAATTGTATTTTATATTTTGCCATTTGTGTTTCAATATTTATAAATTATTTGAACGAATTTTATTGGGGTTTTATTTTATAATAAATTAATTTTCTTGTTGAACTTAGAAATATTAAAATTATATTTTAATTATTAAATCTACCATAAAAGTAATTCAACTACATCAAAATGTTATTAGAAGACTAATAAAAATATGCACATTTATAATCGAAAAAAACATAGTAAAATATAAAAATTTAGTTTTACAATAGAATTTTAACATATATTTAAAAATTATCCCTGTTTTTTGTAAAAATACAAAAAATCTACCCGTTTATATTCCACATATTTTTTTTTGAAACAGTTATTTTACATCGAATTAGAGAATATTTTAAAGAAAATGACAATGATGAAGTTCAACCTATGAAATGACAAATAATCAAATTATAAAGTATATTCGTCCATTTAAGAAAAGGCTGCTACATCGATTTATTGATTTATTTTGATTTTAAATCACGATTATCAGACATTAAATTTTTTTGTAAATGAAAATTTCTTAAAATTAGCAGTCAATGAGTTAAAAAAACATATTTGGAAATTAATAACGAAGAAAGATTAACATATTGTAATTAACAAGTTTTTAAGTTACAAGAAGTGCAATTATAGCGTAAATAAAAGGAAAAAAACCTTTATAGTAAAAAACATCATAAATTTTTATTCGCATTTTTACACTTTATTTGCACAATTGTGAATAAGAACACTTAGAACACTATAATATTTATGTTTTTAAATTTAAAATGCACAAAATGTCCAAGCAAAAAAACAAATTTATCATCTAGATTTATAATATTTTATTTATGTGCAAAATCTAGTATTAATTTTACAATACAACATATGATTATAATGTCTTTTTTTATTTGAAACATATGTATGTTGTTTATTAAATAACATCAGGATCATTTTCAATATCGACAGCATCAGATAAAAAAAAATTATCGTATTTTTCTGTGTTTATATTTTTTTTAGATATAACATCATGTCCATTTCCTTTAATTGATTTTAATTGCATCTCTAAGCCATCAAATTTTTCTCTTAATTTTTGTGTTTTAAAAACCATTTGTTTGAAACTTGATGTAGTTGATTCTTCGTCAATAGTGACATCCTGTGTGTTGTTTTTGTTGTTAATTACTTCAATGTTTTTTTGCTGGTTACTATTGTTTTGATTTTGCTTAGATTCAGCGTTGGAATTTAAATCTGTTTTTGTTATTTTTTCAAGATAATTTTCATTCTGATCAAACCATAAGGCAGTTAGAGGTTTATCTGTTTGATCTTGTTTATGAATTTCTAAATGTGTATTAACTATCGATTTATTATTGGGTTTTTGTATATCGTTTTGATTGAAAGTTGTAAGAAAAATAGGTTTATTTTTGTTTGTTTGAAAAACATCATTTTGTGATTGTCCAAAATAGCCTATTTTATTTTCATCAATATTGCTTTTGGTTTTTGTTTTGTCATTCAAGAAATCACTTTGTTTAATTGGTATGTTAAATGTTTCATCAGCCAAGACTTTTTTGATTGTATTTATTTCTTCTAATTCATGTTCATAATTACGACCTTCAAATAATGAGGACATAAGTCTTTTTTCAATCATGATATCTTTTTTGGACGGGTCTTTTGGTGTAGTTTGACTATTTAACAAATGACTATCATTCAACTCTTTTTTATTGATAAATGTTCTTGAAAACCCACCCATAATAGTATGATTTTCGGATATTTTGGTATCACGATTGCCCACAAATTCTAAAGGATTGCTATATTTAATGGTATTTAAAGCATTTGTTCTTGAAGTGATTGGAATTTTCTGGTTTTTAGTATTTTGATTGCTAATATCATAATTGATATTTAGATCTTGTGTGTCTATTTTTGGTAAATTTTCATTGTTTATGTTTTCAATAGCAGTTTGATATATTGTTGTCTCATGAAAAGAGTTACTTTTGTTGATTGATTTAAAGCTTACATCATCATCATCTTTTTCAAGTGAAAAATATTTAATTCTGTTGTTTTTTTTGGACAAGGTTTTTTTCGGCCTATTCGGATAATTATCATAATTCAGATGATCGTTGATATTTTTGTTGTGAATACCTGTCTGATTTAGTTTTTTTGAAAATTTATTGTCATTTTTATTTTTAAATGAATAAATAAAATTTTCATCAATAGCATTCGAATTCTTTTCTCTTAAATTTTCATTGTTTCTATCCATAATTTTATGTGATGAATCAATAACTATTGTTGGTTTTCTTTCAACTTCCCGATTTTTAAATTCTTTATTGTCTAAATAGTCATTTTTATCAGCTTCTGTGTTTTTATTCAGCCCAAATGCATTCTTCCAATTTTTCAAATTGAAAATATTTCTACCGAAACTTAATTTATGACTTATAGGGCTATTTGTTTTGATAATATCATTTTCCATTTTGTATCTCGGCATTGAAGATGATCTACGGAAAGAAATATTCTCATAGTGATTCTCTTTATTTTCAGAAATTCTGTTTTGTTGTTTGAGTGAAAATCTATGGTTTGTTAGTTTTTCAGATTCGGAGTCATTCTTATGATTTTTATCAATTATTTTGTTGTCTATTGCTAAATTATTTTTAAAATCAGATAAATAATTTTCTTTGTAATTATTGCTAGTTAAATCTTTAAAATTTTTGGAATTTGTAATATTTAAATCAAATTGGTTCTTCTTGTCCTTTTTATCCTGAATCGGATATATATTTGCATCAAAATTATATGTTTGATTATCCAAATTATCGGTTTTTAATTTGCTATCAAATTTATATTCATGATTGTTTTTATAAAAATTAGATCTATTTTTTCTGATATCAAATCCATCCTCGTATTTATAGTCATATTTATTGAAACCTTGTTTTACAGGAAAATATATTTCAGATTTCGCATTTAAACTGTCTTTTAAATTATTAGAGAAGGTGTTAAATTCGGTACTTTTTAAGTTTTTAATTTCTTCAGCTAATTTAAAAATTTGGTTTTTGTGATTTTCAATTTCAGTTCTGAATTTGATGTTATCATCTTCAGTTTTTTTGTATTTCCTCTTTAAATGTCTAAGTCGTTTTTTATATTTATTTGTTAAACTGATATTTTGTATCTTCTTTGTGATTTCATCAATCGTTTCATTATCAACAGTTTTTTTTGATTTTTTAACATCATATACTTTAGAATCGATACTAATATTATCTGTTGAGTTCAGAAAATCGATGTTATTTGGATCTTTCTTGCCAACTGCTGTATTTTTGTGGTTAAAAAACTTGCTATATGTTGTATCACCTTTTTGGCTTATATTTTGATTTTTTTCAGTTGACGAAGAATTCAGTGATAAAAAATCTGTATTAGTTTTATTCTCAATTGGGGTCTGTTCGTTTTTATTTGTGCGCTTTTTTGTTAATTCC
>AFBI03000001.1:310728-573134 GCA_000230595.3 Edhazardia aedis USNM 41457 | reverse complement strand
GCTTGTTTTACAGGAAAATCTATTTCAGATTTCGCATTTAAACTGTCTTTTAAATTATTAGAGAAGGTGTTAAATTCGGTACTTTTTAAGTTTTTAATTTCTTCAGCTAATTTAAAAATTTGGTTTTTGTGATTTTCAATTTCAGTTCTGAATTTGATGTTATCATCTTCAGTTTTTTTGTATTTCCTCTTTAAATGTCTAAGTCGTTTTTTATATTTATTTGTTAAACTGATATTTTGTATCTTCTTTGTGATTTCATCAATCGTTTCATTATCAACAGTTTTTTTTGATTTTTTATCATCATATACTTTAGAATCGATACTAATATTATCGGTTGAGTTCAGAAAATCGATGTTATTTGGATCTTTCTTGCCAACTGCTGCATTTTTGTGGTTAAAAACCTTGCTATATGTTGTATCACCTTTTTGGCTTATATTTTGATTTTTTTCAGTTGACGAAGAATTCAGTGATAAAAAATCTGTATTAGTTTTATTCTCAATTGGGGTCTGTTCGTTTTTATTTGTGCGCTTTTTTGTTAATTCCTCTTTAAATTTCTTAATATAATCATTTGATTTAAAATCTTTTTCACGTTCGTAGTCTTTCGTTTTTTCTTTAATATAAATCTGATCTTTATTAATATCTTTGGGAACATCATCAATACAAAATTCAACTATATCCTCATTTTGATTTTTCATATCGTTGTTTTCATTCCTCTTAACACATTTTTCATTCAAAAGCTTATTAAGTTCTTTTATGAGATAATCATTGTGCCTACCGACATTTTTATATAATTTTTCGTAGTATTCTGATTTTTCTTTGTGCTTCTGATCGATAAGTTTTTTCAACTCTTCGTTTACAAGGGAAAGACTTGTGTCTTTATCTTTTAGTTTTTCCTCGATTTCTGAAATCTTTTTTTCCTTCTCAACAATAATCTTTTTGAGGTTTTCAATATTTTCATTTAATTCCTTCATTCTTGCATTAACCTTTTCACCCTCGCTAGATTTAGCTGACAAAAATGTAGCAAATACGTTATTTTCATTTTTTAGCTGTTCAACTTGCTCTTTGAGTCTGTCGTTAGATTTTTCAATTTCACATTTGATCAAGTTTATTTCGTTTGCACGTTTTCTCTCTTCTTCATATTTATTTGTCATTCGTTTGGATTCATTTCTACTATCCTTAACAACAGCTTTAAGCTCTTCAAGAAGCTGTAAATCATACTTATATTTCTGTCTTTCCTTTATAAAAGCCTCCTCTTTTTCATTTAGCATATTTTGCAGACCTCTTACTGCTGATTGTGTTTCTTCCAATTCTTTTTGCTTTTCTGTTCGATCAGCAATGACAGCTTTAATAAGATTCAAAAGATTTTTATTGAGCATTTGCCTTTTATTTGAACAGTTTTTTTTGTTAATATTTGTTTTCTCAGAATAAACCGGTGACCTTTTCTTGCTTTCTTCATTAATATCGATTTCGTTACTTGGAATATTGTTTTTTGATAGTTTGACATTCGCATTATTACTATCTTCTGCTGCTTCAAATTGATTTGTTTTTAAAAAATCTTGAGAGAATTTTTCATCATTTAAAAATTGGTAATTGTCACCCTTTTCCTGCTTTTCTATCAATTGCTTGATATCAGCCAAAACATTCATTAAATCGTTATCCAAATCCTCAACATTGTCATTTCGCGTACTTTTAGTGGTTAATTGGCAGTTTAGAAGGTTCATTATTTCTCTGTTGATTCTGTTTTCATCGCTAAGAGCAGATTCATTTGCTTTTTCCATCAATGTTCACTATTTTAATGTGTCCTTTAAAAAATACTTCTCGTCTTTGTGAACTTTTAATAATTTAATTTTTTCTTTTCTGGTTTGAAATATGAAGGAAGATAATAAAATCCTTTGCTAGGGGATCTGCAAAAAGATTGTAATTCCTCACATCAATTTTCGAGAACAAGTAAAAAATGGCGATTTATAAAGGATTGTTATGTTTTTTCTTCTTTTAATAGCAAAAAACCACTTCAATAAAAAATTAGTAATTTGTTAATCCAATGTTTTTATTTCATAATTAAAAAACAAAAAAATAATCCGATAAAAAATTCAAGATAAAAAATATTAATAATATTTATAGTGAAAGTACTAAGTATCAACTCTTTATCATAATTTAATTGCAATTTTGCGATTTATAAACTTAATTCATATATATACAATATTATTTAGCTTTATAGGTTTTAAAATTAAATAATACATGCACGATATTGGTTCAGAAGCCTTCAAATTCGATAAGAATTTATTTAAGATCCAAAAACATTTTTTTTCAGCATATTAGACAATCTAAATTTGATCTACTTTTATAAACAATAAAATTATACGCTTTCTCAATCAATATTTTTCAAAGAATTTTTTTTTATTTATATCCGATAACAATAAGACACAACCATTTGAACTTAGAACTTTATAATTCTTAAGATTTTTACCTGTCAAATTTTTTAAAATACTCTGTTTGTTACTTCTTTATCATCATAAAAATTGTTTTATTTCAATACCAAAATTGTTATTAGATTATTGTACCAATAAAATATTCAAAACCTTTAATATTATTACTTTAATACATATTTTATTACCTCTTTTTAAATTTACACTTTTATATATATAGTTTTAGTTATCTTTTCTTTTCTCTAAAAAAAATTGCTAATAAAAAAAAGAAAATAATTTTATATTTTTTTATGTATACTAAATTTCTCCATTTTAAAAATATATTTTAAAATTACTAAAATCGCATGAGAATTTAGTAACAACATAATCTGGTATTATATATATCAGGCAAAAAAAAGAAAAATTATTTGTTGTTTTTAAAAAAAATCGTCAGACATCAAGTCTGTAAACTTTCATATCATTGATGAATAATTATTACTTAGTAATTAAATAATAATTATACATTTGAAATTTTTTAATGAGAAATTTAATATAATAATTTTAAGACTTTTAATTAATAATTTTTTATTGATAGATTGAATATAAATATTGACATTTGATCAATATAACAATTTATCAAATAAAAGTATAAATATATTGGTAATAGAAGAAAGGAGAAATGATCTATCAAAATTCAAATATAGATTCTGATGAAACCTCACAGAATCCGGTAAATTAATAGAGTAAAGGTTACAAAAACTATTGTATTTTTATTGTTTTTATTGATATTTATAATGTTGGTTTTTTATCTGCTTTTCTGTATAAGCATTACTATTATCGAAGCTAATAATACTATTAATACCAAGATTATAATTATAAAATAATATCTTCTTCTTTTTTTTGTTATATTTTTACGCTTACATATCTTTTTATAATTTTTCTTATATTGAAAAATTATAATTTTTTTAAATTTACGCTCGTATGTATACTGATTTTCTTTTATTTCATAATATAAAATACAACACAATTTTTTAAAAAAAAACTAATTGTAATTAAAGTATTAATTTATTTAGATAACACAATATTTTAATAATTAAAAAGATGTAATATACTATATTACAATATATCACATTTGAAATTGTGCATATTATTAGATTCAACGATATAATTTCATAAAACAATTTTCGGTAATTTTTTTAATCAATAATTGAATAATTTTCTAAAACTGAAATTTTTACGTGTTAAAGTGGGGAATCAATGTACTTCTGGTAATTTTCTGTAGTCTATTTAATACCTTTAAAACCCAATGGCTCCAATATTTAGGGTTTGGTTTCCCTTCAACTGAATTATTAATATTCTGGTATTTGAGCCCATAAAACAACAGCACAATCTGATAATAAAAATATAAAAAGGGTTATCGCTGAATAAGTGCTGATAAAAATAGATCGAGTATATATATATATGAATTGTATTTTATGCATCTTTATTTATTTATAAATTTTTAAATATCTTAGCAAATATTCAACGCCAATCAATAAACCATTTTATGATTATTTTATCTCGTCAATCAAAAATACTTTCAAATTTATAAATTTTTAAATACCGGAAAACTTTAATCCCCTATTTTATTTCATTCGCTTATTTCAGTTTTTTCCAAAAATATTTTTATTGGTCGAAGATAAAAGTGAATAATATGAAAATTTTATCAAATTTCTTAAAAAACATTATGATATAATAATTATTAATGACATATTTAAAATTCTAGTTTATTTTACTTTAAAAGTCAATTCGAAAATATATAATAAAAATAAAAAAATATATAAAAAATCATCAAAAGTAAAAATTTACACCTGATAACTAAAAAATAACAATTTTAAAGTATTTCAAAATGCGTTTTAAGCATCCAATTCATATTTTTATGTTCAAATCAACACTAATTAATTTTAAGATTTAATTCTATTGCCTTTTCCCTAAAATTCTCGTACTACAACAGTATCAACTACAGAATATATATTAAACATGCAAATCTGTCATATATTTTCTTAAACTTACAAAATTTTATAATAAGATAATTATTTAAATATATATTATAAACAATTACAAACATGACCTTTAACTTTTAACATTAAATTTTATGCCAATAAAAAAATTACGAAAAAAATTATTTTATTTACTTGAATTATTTTTTGAATATTGTAAATATCACTGGAATATTGATTTTTAAATTCATGCAAAAATTTTATATTTTTAGTTAAAAAATAAAAAACAAAAATCACTATATTTTGATTTATCTGAAAAAATTGCATTGTATATTTCTAAAATTAAAATTTAATGGAATGCATATAAAAAGGAAAAAAATACAATTATGGTCTTTTTCCATGGGTAATTGATATTTTACTTCAATATTTTTACATTAATATTATTTAATAAAATCGATTACATGATAAAATTGTAATGAATTATATATTCAAAAGTTTGCTTTTTAGATTTTTTGAAAGCTTTTTAATAAAAAACTATTTTCAAGTTGATAGCGGTTATTAGGATTTCAAAGTAAAATATCTTTGTGCTGTAAATATAACATATCTTGAATTTCAATATTTTTTCATTTCAAAACACGAAAAAGCCCTATGCATTAACATTAAACAACAATTTTATAAATAAAAGGATAAATATTGTATGTCTTTAGTTTTTTTCATTGAGAATTAGATTTGTTGGTGTTTTATTTAGAAAAATAAAAAAATAAAATTGATCTTTCAAGGATCTGTTTGTATTTCATTTAAATTATAAACAGCGTAGTGTATCGACCAAGAAAAAATAGAATTTGTGTTATCAATTATTATATATTTCTTCTTTTTAGAAATAAAAGTTTAATCAAAAATATTTGATAGCTCGATTAAAATTTCAGTGATACACTCCATACAAATAAAAAATTATACAGGTAAGTAATTTTAAGAAAGAAAAAAAGAAAAATATTCTATAGACTAACATAGGCAGGAAATTGTGTAACATGAAGGGATCTGGTTAATTGTAGGAAATACTCCACAATGTTTAGCATATGTCTCGAATTCCCTGAGAACGATGCTTTATTCTTCTCAAACAGGTCCCTTTCTTGGACTATAAAATTATTTTAGAAGACAAATTGCTATACATTTTTTTAGGGGTCATAATTTATTTAAATAAATCCTTTATATTTTTAATTTCGTTACAGATTTTTCTTTGTAATATAAATGTAATTAAGAAAAATCAAGATTGGACCACAAAAATATATATAAAAATTTCAATAATATTTAATAATTTTCAATGAAAAATAACACATGTTTATCATCTATCATCATACTATCTATTCGTTTTATTTGCTCTTAATTTAGGAAAGGTTACTATATCTTATTTTATACAAATCATGTATTCTTGTTATTATATTTGACATAGATTCTTGTTTAATCAGTTGCTTCTATTTTAAATTGCGTTACAAATTTAAAGTTAAATTCATGTGAATTATATATTTCCACAATTAAATGCTATTAAATCACATTTTAGGCTTGAGACCTCATATTTCGTTGTTATTGACAATTTATTTTTTTATGTCTAATATTTACTTTTTTACAGTGTAAGAAACTTGCTTTAGAATGTATAGCGCATTACTTTAATATTATAAAATTAACTTATTGTGTTTTATAGCTAGAAAATAAAAAAATAGATTTTATTTAGATATTGTAAAATAATAATTCTGTGATGAGTTTTTTATGCCTCAAAATTTGAAACTAATCAAATTTAAAGTACTTTGCACTCATTTAAAAAGAATTCGGCATTTAATATAGTATTAATTATTTACATTTGCATCAATTTTTCTTATACTACTGTATTTATTAACGTAAGAAAAAATACAACAGTCATCTTTTTATACAGCATGTTACTATCAAGTAAATAATGTAAAATTAGAAACAGAAATTATTTTCAATTAGCTGTATATATTAATGCATTTATCTGAAATGCTTTCATGATAACCATTTTTTATGAATTTTTTTTTTCGTGTCTTGTATAAACATTTGCACCAGATTATACATATGAACACATAATAGATTATATTTATATATTAATTTTTTTAAGGAATTTTATTTACGATGATCTATTTGAAAAACCAAGTATAAACTGCACAACTTGGTTTTTACAATAATAATTAAATATTTTATTTATGTATATAAATACCAACATATAAACGATTTTACAACTATTTAAAGGATAATACTTATAATTAAATTTATGGTATTTCATAAATGTAAAACAATAATAAGTCAAATCAAATTATTATTTGAATGCGATTGAAAACGAATGAAAAAAATATATGCAACATTTGATAATGAATTAAACGAATACGACTGTCAATATACACAAGAAAAAGACAGCATTATAAAAAATTACGAAATATTCTGAAAAATACAAAAAAATTCATAGATTGCATAAAATTACATTCTAAACTGGCATAAATTATGCGTCAATAGGCTTAAAAAACAGGAATGAAATCTATATCTATGGTGCAAAATATGTTAATGATTTTTTTTTGGTATTTTTTTTATTTAGATAGCTTTTTTTGTATTTTTTGAACACAATTTCCCCTAGTAAACATTAAAGAAATTTTTTTTTCATTGTAATTTTATATATTGAAAATTTTGAGAAATCGCATCAATATAAATTTATTGATTATATTCAAAAAATTTGTCAAATATTTGCTATATCAAGTGACATTTAATTTTTACTCAATACAAACACAGTAAATTGAAAAAATATTTGTACAAATTCAAGTTAAACCGTAGTTAAAAAAACTTATAGTTGCTAAATTTTATAAGATATATAAAAAAAATTTTAGTTTAAATATTACCTTCTTTAAGTTTGTAATTTGATGTTTCCGTTTTTTTTGATCATCGAAATATACGATTTAGGGTACAAAAATAAAATTAAGTAAGAGAAGTTGAGCCTACATTTGTAATATTGCATATTTACATATAATAATTAATACAAATCTAAGAAAAATGTGTTAAAAATGCGATATTTGTTTATATTTGTTATACTCTGAGCAATATTCTTGACTGTTTAACTATTCGTAAAATATTATTGTAGAAAAACGCATTTTACATTTTACAACATAAAATTTTTATTTATTTTTTTTAGTAGATTGTAAAATTTCTGATAAATCACAAACTAATTCAAATATTAGCACAACTTGATTATATTATATTAGTTAAATTATATATTATTCAAAAAAAGAATGCGAAACGAAGGATTTTACCAATTTTTGTTTGATACTAAATTTCGCATCGTTTCAAACTTACCTTTTTAGTATCATTTAGAGTACTAAAAAAATAGATTTTATCACAATCGATATATAATATTGCTTGAAGGGTAATTTTTTCTTTGAAGTTAGCAAAATTTAATCAATTAATCAAATGGCAACATTTTGGACTTTTTACAAATATTTATAGCTTTAAATGTTTTAAAATATAAGGTTATCATCATATTTAGCAGATAAAAATAAAATAAAAATATTTAATTCAACACTACACTGATACAGATAACTTTGATGTTGTTTTTAAAAACCATTTGTGCGATTAAAGAAACATAAACACGTATAATAGTTATCCTGTGCCCAGGGCCCAAGACCCTTGGATAAATAATTCACGCATATGGACTTAGAGCTATTCTGCCATCGGGACCCAGAAACATACTTGGTCTCTATGTATTTCTGGATGGCATTCGGAACGCGTCCCATATGCTTGTTATTATTATTATAGTTATTTTTAGAATAAAAATTATTATTTATGTTTTTCATATTTTCTTTATTTAAATGTCCCGAAGGGGTTTTTTTAAAAAAATTTTATTTAAGTAAAAATTTTTCTAAGAAAAATTTCATGTGAACTATCACAATAGTATCTATATTCAGCTTATATTTCCACTATGATTGATTAAATCATTTTTTTGTTAAAAAATCAAATTTTTTTATCAAATCAATTAATTATTTTTGCGAGCAAATAACTTTCTGTTTTATGCCAATTCAGTTAATTTAAACTCTTAAAAAATAATAAATTCTAGCTTCAAACAAGAAAAACAGTAATCGGCGTTTTTAAATGATAAACTTATATTGTTCTTTTTAGACAAAATTAATTTTATTGTAGGGTTAATTTTTAGTCTTAAATCTAAAAAAGTTATAAAAACACAGCGGCACAAGACAATAAAAACTACAAGAAATATATATATTTGAGAAATAAATATAAAATAAAAAATGTAGCAAAAGAAATAGAAATTTAACTTCATATTCTGCAGAATTTTAAAAAGTGTTTTCTTAATTTAAAGTCATGAATCGTTTTGTTTGCGGTTGAGTTGTCCACAATCAAGCAAAAAATCTTATGTTGGTTTTCATTCAGATTAACATGTTATTTTTTTCATTATACAGTTCTAAAATTTTTTTTTCAATAAATTAAAAAATTACGAAAGTTTTATCAATAAATTTCGGTTTGTAAGCATAATTGTTTTAGCTTATGACATCATTTTCAGTTCTATGCTGGATGCAATATCCTAAATTGTGAAAAAATATACAGTAAATATAAAAACTATTGATATATTGAAACAAATTAACACGCTTTCGGCGACATCTGAGAATATAAACAGTTGAAGTATTAGCATTAGACAGTAAATGAAATTAGAAACCATATTTTCGAAACACAAAAATTTTTTTCTTCTTAGACAAGGTGTTATTTTGAATTCTAAAAAATACTTTCAATGAATTATAATTTTAGAAAAATGTAATAAATATAAAAATGAAATTATACAACAAAATTTGTAATCACCAAAATATCTTTCATGAAAACCAAGTGTGAAAATTTTTAATATTTTATAGAAATTCCCGTAAATTAAATCAAGAAACGCCAAAATTTAATAAAGAAATTGAAAATATGATCTATTAAAACATATCAATATTGTTTTTTAATAATTGGAAATACTTTTTTCACTCATTTCGTGTTTAAATGTTAAATATCATCCTACTTCTGAAATTTCACATTTGAAATTTCGAGCTAGTGTATTAAATGTATTATAGAAAAAAAGTATTTGTCAAAAAAAAAGGTCTTTTTCTAGTATTTTTGTGCTTATATTTTATCGCATTAGAAATTTATAAACATCTAAAATCTCTTTCAATACTTACACTTGCAAAATCTTATGAATACGTAAAAATAGACAAATTCAACAGAAAAAATAGTAATCAAACACAGTGAAACTTTGCAATTCAAATAAACAACCGTAGAAGCAGTCATCAAGGAAAAATATCAATATTTTCGTAATAAAAAATCATATATTAGCTATTGTTTTAGTTTTAAAAAACAAATAATTATTACATGAATTAATAAATAACATAAGTACTTTTTAAATATCAAAAAATTTGATGAATTTATATAAATCCTAAAATTAAAATTATGTAAATGATTGTAAAAAAATTGTCACTTGTTTGACGATTTTTTTTCTAAACAGTAATTTTATTTAGGTAAATTGTCCAACTAAATCTGTTATTTTGGAAATTTACTAATTGAATTCGACCTTCTCTCTTTTTAAGCTATGGTAAAATGTGCCTTAAAAAGGCACTTTCAATCCAAAAATTGCTGAAAGAGGGTGGAAAACAGAAAAAATGACAGTGCAGATACTGGTTTTTGACTAACAAACCTTTTTATTAATAGCAAATCAAACAACAAATCTTTTAAAAAACACAATTTTATTTCTTTCCCTATTTATCAAATCTTTGTATCGTAAACCACATTTATATGGCTAGGGAGTTGAATTTTTTTTGCTTTATCGCAATTATTTAAAAATTGTTTAAAATTACCCCAAGAAGAAATGAATTAGTTAATGTTATAAAGAATCACCAAACAAGACGAACATGGCTTCACCAACCAAAATATAACATAATCGTAATATAAACAATCATGGTATCTTATATAACATTAATTTAAATAAATACTACAACTTTAGCCTATATATTTTATTCCTTCTAACTATCATTGTTCACGGGAAGATTACATCACTTTGATATCCTTAATCACAATATTATAATATATATTTGGCAGAAATTAGAATGTTTTTGAACATAGAAACATGTGTTAATAAATCAAAAATTTCAAGATATTTCTCATAAATTGAAAACATTAGTCGTTTTTTGTCAAATCGGTGCATTTTTTCATGCCATGTACATACCCTCATTTTCTTAGAGCAAATTACACAATGATCATTTCAAATATACCAAAAATTTACTTTAATATTTGATTTATTAATTCCACAAAGACAAATCACAATAATAAAAACATAGACCCCACATATATTAGCTAAGAAGACTATTTATAAATATATCATTTATAACATAAGCAGTATAAAATGCTTGTGATCAGAAATTAGATAGTAATTTGTAAAGTATTTTATTATTGATTTAAGGTATCAAAATTTATTCTATTAAAAAAACCATAGGCAGCATTCTTATTCTCATACTGTAATTTGAAAAATTTGGGGCTGCCACATTAGAAAATTAACAAGCGCACTTGATTCCGCCTTGATAATTTAAAATCATAAAATGTACAAAAAATTCGTTTTATTCAAGGTTGAAAAACCAGTGATACAAATAATCTATAAAAATTAAGAAAAAAACAAAATAATAGTTTTTTATGATGCCTGTAAAAAATAGAAAGGAAATAAAAAAAAGAACAAAAAAAATAAATAAGCGGATGAGTTCCGTGCAAAAATAGAAAAAATCATTAGTATATCTATTTGTTCTAAATATTTAAGTTATAAGAACTTTAGTTTTAACGCTTGTTATTACTACTAATCGCACTTAAGCAGAGACATGCAACATTTTCTTTAAATTTACCAATTTCGAACATAATATATCTGCTAAGGCTATTTTTTAATCATATTTGTAACAGATAATCTAATAATTTTTTTTATTTGTAATAGATTGCACATTTTTTGTTTGTTGTTTACAAATGCACGAGATATAGAAACAGTCAGTTTAGACAGTGTTTTTTTTAATGTTTTTTAAGTATTAAATATATAAGTTTAAGATATTAATAAATGAAATTCAATAAAAAAATCGCACCATATACAAATACGTTAAACATATAAACAAGAATTTCTACTTTTTGTTGTATGTGTGAAAAATAAAAGCAAAATACTTGATTAACAAATATATTTGAGTGATTCATTTTTTAAAATTTTAATTTGAGAATGTATAATAAAGTATATATTGTTTTAATTGCGAAAACTTTGAAGCTCTAATAGGATTAAGTCCAGATTATAGGCAAAATTTTTTTGACTTTGTAAATATATATTGAATTCGGTGATAAAAAAACATAAATAAAGGTAAGAGTATAGTGTGCCTTTATCTTATATCTTATATGCTATTTTTTAAACTAGTATATCATTTTCTATATAAACCATGCAAAATTTTGCGTAAAAATCATTCCGAGACGCCTTATAAAAGAACTGAAATTTTGTTTTGTCGTTAATAAAATACAAAAATTACTTTCACAAATATAATATAAAAATAAATTAAATCTAACGAACTTTCAAAAACCAAGGCGATATTATTTAGCAGTAATTATGAGAAAATACGCGAGAATTAAGCTAGAGTTGTGGTAAGCTCTTTTTAAGATAAATAATTGCAACAAGTTTTTATCTATATCGATAAAGCAGTGCATTTTTATATTGTTTAAATTATTCTAAAAATATGAATGCCTCTAGTTGTTGATCAATATAAATATGATTCAATGTGATTGGTATATATTTTTTTACATAATTTTAGTTTGCTGTTTTTTTAATACAATGATCTAAAATTTTTCTCACATAACGATATTTTTATTTGATTTTATTCATTTGTTCTTTAATATACATGTTTTTTTGACACAGAGATAAAAATTTTATCGTAATCTAGGTTTTTTATCCCTCAATTTATTCCTATATATTAGATAAATGATAATTCTTTATTCAAGTGTTGTTATAAAACAAGATAATAGCCAAATTGCCGTAAAATATGTAAGATTTTTTATATATCTAATACATTAAAGATAAACACTTTTCATGCAAAATAAAGAAGGGTGTGATAATAGGATGTTATAAAGTTTTTTTTGTAATATAAAAAGTATAGAAACCATACAAATTTATACACATATAAGCATAATATACTTGCTCTATATTTGTGTGATGTATTTTTAATATATTTTGAGCTGTAAAATGTGTATTCCAATTTTTAATATGTTGGCGAATTTAAAGATTATCGCGAAAATTCGGACATGCATTTATAAAATTTTATACACAAAAAAAAAGAAAAAAAACATTTAAAGTTCACAACAAAAATAAAGTCTTACTATCCTAAAATCCGATTTCCTATAATTAACAAAAGAAAATGTTATACGATTAGCTTATCAATATATTAAAAGGCATGTAGATGGTAAATAGATAGCTGAAACAACATTTACTACGAAAGAAAGTATAAAAAAATATAAGATTTCCGTCTTAATGATATTCAAAAAAATTGTTTATATACGCAACACAATACAAACACTATTTGTATTTATGTACTTCATTATTTTTTTTCTATTATCATCTGACCAAAATGTTATTTGTATTTAATGTTTTTAATTTTATATTCTTATGTTTACCTATTTATTTATATATATAACACTAAACAAATTATTCAAAAAATTCCTGAAAAAAAAATCAAAATATTTATCTGTTATTCATAAACTTTAACCCTAAATTTACTTTCAAAATAAGAAAAAAAAAGTATGTATAAAAATCAAGTCGACAAATTTTGGTTTCCAAAAAATATTGATAATGCTGTAAATATATAATTTGGAATATTACCAAAACACTGTTTTAAATATGAATTTATAACAATTTTTTCACATTTTGAGTTATCTATTTGAGTATTTCATTTGATATACATTTTTTGGTAAAATATGATTAAATAATGGAATTGATCTTGTTTCTATTATAATATGCATAATTTAAAATTTTTTTAAAATCACTATTTTATAAAAAAATTGAAAGAAGCATTGTTGTTTATTATTATGTTTTATTACAGCAAAACTGTATGGTTCATATCGTAAAAATTTGGGTGCGCTACATTTAAGATATTTCTTTCAAAATTTATTGAAGTTTGTAATTCAGTTAAAAATTGTCTTCAGATGGTTCAATATAATTAATAAAATTCAAAAAAGAGCAATTTATATTTTTTTTGTATTGAAAATGTCGGCATACAACATTATCAATAAATTATTTTGATAGATTATTAATGGGGTACTATTCTATAATAAACTTTATTGATAAGATAATTAATTTTGACGTGATTATAAAAACTTTTATGCATGTCAGTATTTTAGTTTATCTAAAAAAATTGTTAAAAATACTATTAGAACTTTGTTTTTGATTATTTGAAGTATATTGACACAAATATTTTAAAACAACTTAGCCTTTGATTGGTTATCGAAGTATTTTGTCTATAATTTAGACAATTTATATATAAGCAAAATTTAAATGCTTCGTTTGCTTTTGGTTAATATAACTTATTCAACGTACAAAAATTGTTATTAATTTTAAAACTACCCAAATGTGTCGTAAATAAAGCAATTTTATATTTTTATTAAATATGTGATTCACTCACCCGGGATTCGGTATGAATTGATAAGGAAACACAAATAAATTGAATCGCTATCATTTAAAAGCAAATTTTAATTTAGTATATTTTTTCGAACCACTTTTTACTTCTGGGAACCGATAGTCAGTGATATTGTTTTATTTGTTCTCTTGCTTTGGTTTATTTAAATTCGTTTCTTCATTTATTTACATATGGGTAAATATTTAAAGAATAATATTAAAATTGAAATTAATATTGTGATAGAACAGTCACGAAAATATGGGTTCATTTTTTAGTTATATAGATTGAGATGTGCATCTCATTTTTTGCATAATATAAAAACCTGTTGATTTAAATATAAAATCAATTATAAGAAAAATTCAAATAAAAAAACAGATTTTAAATGAAATGGTTTTTATTGCAGTTTAAGACAATTTTTAGGTACGATATAACTAAGATAAAGTACATAAAAACATTTTAGATATCAGAATCTATTTATTAAAAAAATAATATTATCAATCTTAATGATAAAGATTATAGAAATTTTAAATTATATCACTAAATTCATAATTTATATCAAGATGATCTCTTATCAGTTGAAAAAGAAAGGTTTTAGTTTGTGCTGGAATTTTTGAGTCTGGACCTAGAAAAAAGGGAATACTTTCTGGACGATTCGTCGGTTAAAAAAAGTAAAACTGTTTTTTATTATATATTTTTAATTTCGGGTTCGAATTAACAACATTTTTAATTTTTAAATCAACTTTTTTGTTAGTTTGGCTTTGAATTAGCATTATTTCTTTAAAGTATTTAATTAAAATAGTTCAACAATTTGATAACATTTTAATGGTAATATCTTGAATAAAATGATTTATAAAAAACACTTTGTTTCTAAAGACCTTAATATCTTTAATGTTAAAAGCACAACAGATACATTTCTCCAAATTTCTAAAACTTTCCAAACAAAAATATTTGAATAAACAACAAAATAATATAAAGCAAAAAAGTGCTTAACGAATAATTTAAGCTAGAAACCCATATTGTTACTTCGTTTCAATTTAAAAGTTACCTTTTAATCAATGATTTTTTTGCATGGATTTAAATTTTTAAATCTGGTTATTTTTTTCAATATTTTGGACATAAGTGTTGGATATAAAAAATGTCTATTTGATATTTGAATCTTATAAAAGTTTTATCGATTTAAAAAAGACGAATTTATGAAAACAAATAGATTTTATATGATTTTATAAATTAAACGTCAATATATTGATCAGATTATTTTAGGAGATGTTTTATGCCACACGTTTTGATTCAAAGTTGCCTATTTAAGGTGAGAATATTTTTTGTTATTGGTAGAAAAAAAAGATTAAGAAATTTATCAAATCTTCGGGAAGTCTTGCTTTCCAACAGTGAGAAGCATTAGATTTATACTAAATTTTTTATGAAACCACTATAAGGATTCTTTGTATACTTTTTATTCATGTGTATTTTGCAACGTGGCACATTCGTTAAGAAAAAATTAAATAGTGCTCTATGCAAAAGTAAAGTATTTTTTTAGTGTAAAGAATGAATACTTTTTCTTGGAAATGTTTATTTATTATTCCATTGGTTCTTAGAGGAACGTTCTCTGTTTTTCACCTATATTTATAGACTATTTTGATAAATTGTTAATTAAATTTGCAATTTATCAAATCAACATTTTATTTATATTTATGATGTAAAATTTTATAATATAACAATATTTAAATTGTTTAGATCTAAATCAATTTGATCTTTATTAAAAATAATAAAGAACTTTCAAATTAAATTCTTCTACTGCAATGATTATGAAAATATTTTATTAGTATTATTCTCTTAATTCTGTCACCGATACTAAACAATGAATGTTACATTGTCTCTCGGTGACAGCAATCAAAGGCAAATCTAAATTTTAATTAAAGATTTTTTATTTAAATACTTTACTATTATAAACGTATATAGTTATTTAGGCTTTTATAAATATGTTTTTTTAGTAAACAATTAGATTATTTTATTTTCATTTCTATTTTCTCTGTCGGAATAGAGTCTTCAAGTACACCTTGAAAAATTTATTTCGACACACAATTAAATGTTGATAGGTGTCATTATAAATCTTGACAATTTACAGAATTATTATTTAATTTCTTTTTGACATAAATCTGATATGATATGAAGTAATTTTTTATTTACAAATTTAATTAAAAAGTAGATTAAAAAAATTGATGTTTCAAATGAAAGAAAAAGCATTTAAGCAAACTTTTTCAGAAAGAAAAAGGAAAATGAGCAAGCACTTTCAAATCAACATTTCAATAAATAAATATAACAAAAAACCCAATTTTTTTGAGTGTAAACCATTTTGCAAATCAATATATTGTCAAATGGTTACACATCGTCCGGTAAGGATCCCCAGAACCGACATTTTCTTATGTTTTCACATTCTTTAGATTTCATAATGTACATAAATAGCAAATTATTATCATTTATTTTGATTATAATTTATAAATAATTACACTTTCTTTGTTATTTCGGATTAACTAGTGAGAAATGAAGTACAAATAGAAAAAATCTACTAAAATAAAACTTCAAATGCAATCATTAGTTACTGAAAAATCTCAGCTTTTTAAAACCAAATAATTTTAAATTAATGTTGGATACATAAGAATTTAAGTTTTTTTATTTCTTCTAATATTTGTTCAAAAAATCCATAAAAATGTGTCTTTAAAATATGATATCTATGTATAATGTTTTTCAAATTAAATTTCGCTTAAAATTAAATTTTTTTAAAAAAATTGAAAATTTGAAGATAATAAAAAAATAAAAAAAATCTATAAGTTAGCAATACTTTTTATAAAATAATATATTTGGCCTTGATAGAGAAAATTTGATCAACTTTAAACAATCATATGATGAAAATGTATGTAATATAAAATTTTAAACAATATACTTAGCAATTTTCTATTCATTTTAGTGAATTAATTATTAAAAAAGCAAAATTTTTTTTATCACTTTAAAATAAATTCCGATAATAAATAATCCTTTATAATTAAAATTGTTTATTTTTGGCTGCAAAGATTATAAAAACTTGATTATTGAAAATATTTTATATATATCTGTTTTATGCTTCCAAATAAATGAATTAAAATAAATAAGTTGCCTTTTATGTATTTATTATGGTTAAAAAAATGTATACTAAAGAAAGTAGTAGTATATTTTTTGTTATTTATTGATTTAAAATTTTTATATGTTGTTTGAAGTTACAAGTTATGTATTTTTGTAATTTAAAACTAAAGATAATATCATTCACCAATATATTTTAGTCAACAACGCAAAATTTTTTTAAAAAACTCTATGTTTCATAAATTTTAAATTATCATTGAGCGTATACGAATTGCAAACAATAATATAAAATGTTTGCTATTTCAGTAGTTCAATATAACAAATGCCGTAACTCATTATGCTTTTGAGGTAATAAATTTAAATATATAAACCTTAAAGGAATGACTTTATAATGTTTAATCGAAATATATGCTTTAATTTTTCATATTCGATCCTGTTGAATTTATTATTCTTTACGAAACAAGGAATTCCTTCTATAGATGTAAAAATACATCTTTTGAAAAGTGATTTGGATCGACTCAATGAAATGAAAAAAACAATAGAAAATTTGCATCACATAAAAAAAACTGAACTCGAAGATGTTTCACGTGTAATAAGTACTAATAGAGCTTCTTTACAAACACATCAATTAGAATTAATGGCAAAAAGAGAGCAAGTAATTAATCTACAAAGAAAAATTCAAAATTTGGAGAATGAGCATAGAATCAACATAAGTAAACAAAGAGAAATTAATAAAAGTATCCAAAGTGTTTGTAATGATATAAAAAGCTTCGAAAAAGATATAAATAAGGTATCAGATGAATTAAGAATGTATGAACATTTAAAAAAACGTAATAAATAAATATATGAACTATTTGCCAACTTGGCTTATCTTTATTTACTATTCTGATATTTGATTTTCGAAAATTTTTTTACAAAAACCTAAAAAAATCTATGATGAAACATCAAAAAAATTAATTCAAAATACAGTTATTTGACAAATAAATAGCACAATTAATGTAGCATTATCATCGAAAATTTAGACTTTTTTCATGAAAATTATACAGAGAATGCACATGTTGTTAAAATATAAATTGTTTCCATAAGATTCTGTATAAATAAAAAGATTTCACATTAAATAAATATCAATAAATTTGTGCACAGATCATATTAAAATGATATCAATTTAAAGCAAAATATTATTAAAATAAAATCTGGAATGTTTTATGTGTGTAATTTTTCTTGAAGTTAGGGCCAATATCGAAATAAACGAATAAAATTTATTCCTTACAAATGAGCATTCATATGATTACCAAAAAATTAAATATGAAAGAAACTCTAAAGGTTTGTAATGATTAAAAACTTTATTGTTTGAATATTTATTATTAAAAAGGTAATTTCTTCGAGGCACGATCTCCAATTTCAGCCTCTATTTATAGATATTTTTGATAATTGTCTATTAAATCATAATTTATCAAATCAGCAATTTATATTGTCAATTAAAATTTATAATAATTTTATTCTCTAAATTTTAATTAAACACGATGAAAATCCACTCAAATTTTAATATAAATTTAGATCGAAAAAATATTTAATTAGAAAATTATATTCATATTTAATTTTTTATTATGTCAGCTAAATCATACGACAAAGGTTACTTTGTCGCTCGGTGACAAGTTTAACTTATAAAAATCAAACAAATGAAATATTCAAATGTTTTAAAATGGTAAAGCTTCACAGCAATCAAAATAAAAAGAAATACATTTAAAAATTCGAGATAAAAATTTATATACCATTTAATAGCGGCGGATAAGTATCAAAAAAATTTTCATTTTTTGTTATAATTTTATAAAATAATTATTTGAATTTCTAATATAATAATTATCATAATAAAAATAATTTACACTATAAATATTTTTGTTAGATTATCCATAATTAGTATAATTCTAGTTTGACTTTGCTTGACTGTCAAAAGAATCACCCCAAAACATTTACTTTTTAGTTCAATTTGTCTGTTTGATATTTTTTAAAGTTTTATTCTTTGAACTGCTCTATTTGCACAGTGATATGAAAACGTTATAAAAACACAATATAGAACAGGATGAAGCATTTATATTTATGAAACATTTATTGAATATATATCTTTTAATTCATCAATTTTTCATTAATGCAATCCTTTCTTTTCCTGCACAAGCAGTTCATCTTAGGTTTGTACAAGTTACTATATACATACTACCTATTCATTAATATAGAATTGGTAATTGATCGATAATAGCTGCAGGGGGGCATTGTAAGTACATCAAGCTACATTGGGAAACTCACATAGTTCAAAAGAAAAAAATATAAAAAAAACCATGAATTTTTTTTATTTGATTCTTCTGATTTATATTGTACACAAGGAGATAATTTATTTCAAAATATGTAGACATTCATAGACAGAAAAGGTTTAAATGTAATTTGTGTTCAAGCACAATGATAAATCACCGAAAAAGTCCGTTAGAGAAAGAAAAAGATGCTAGAGAAGGAGAGTTATTCAAGTTTAAGAAAAAAACCAAAAAACACATTTTTTAATAAAAACTATTTTTAAACGTTATCTTCTTTATTTAAACGTTATCTTCTTTATTTTTCTCTTTTTTGCTTTTCCATAAAATTTTTGTCTGGTATACAGAAGTATTTCCATCTAAAATTTGCTAATCTAGCCAACCAGAAATTGTAAATAAGCTTCCAAGCAAGCCTCTCGAACAGATATTCTACAAAAATAAACAATCCAACCTTTTTTTATGTTTCATAATTAATTTTCACTTATTTTTTTCATAATAAGTAATAGTATAGTTGCAGAGTATTAATTAAAATTTAACCCTTACATTTTTGCTATTTTTTTAAATAATCTTACTTATATACAGATTTTTTTCTTATACTCGATGGATTCGTTCAATACAACTTCAAATAATTAAAAAACGGTATAATGTGAATTGAAATCTTGCAGATGTTGATATTAGATGATGCAGGTTTAAGAAAAAAAAATTATTCTAATTATAGTAAAATTGTTATAAATATTTTTAATATTTGATTGAAATTTATTTCGTAATTTTTTTTACTGTTACAATTGTCTTATCTTAATAAAATCTACTATTACTAGTTGTGGATGATCACAGAGCAAAAGTTATAAATGATATATCTGTGTGACACGTTCACTATATAAAACGTAAGATAAAATAAAAAGGGGCAAAAATGTATGGAAGTAAAAGTGGAAAATAGTGTAACACTTAAGAAAAAGAGTATAAAAAAATCGTAAGACAACCAGATACCTTTGATTTTAATTTTAGCTACATTTTAACTTCGGCAAATTATATAAATAATGATACTTATTCCAACTATTCATGTATAAATCTCGCCGATTCCTACATTGAATAACACTGTATAAACAAGTAATCCATCAAACGATTTATAAAAAAGTCATTATGTTCGATAATTGAGTTTTATCAAAATTGAAAGACAATTATTATTGTATAAGACGCATTTATTTATAACATTTGTATATTCATATAAATATTTAGTTTTCTAGAACCAATCACTTTTTTCTGCATAAAGTCAATGAAGTGACAATCACCAGTACTTCAAAACCATTTGCCGAAAATAAAAAATAAGCTGATCACCAAATTTACAATATCAATAAAATTTCAGTCTTTACAAGATGTAAAAGACATCATATATTTGAATCAATAAAAATAAATGTGATAATAAAAAAAACAAGCAAGCTAATATATTTAAAATGTTAATATAAAATATTAGATTTCCTTTTTTTCGGAATAAACAAAAAATCAACAACATGTGTTGAATATTAAGAGCATTAAGAGTTTAGTGTACATTATTTCATTAAAATTCTACATATTTAGGAAAAATTAGTGTTTATATATAGAAATCACGTCATTAATTTGTGAAAATATAAAAATTATATTTGAGAGATTAATCTTGTCAAAATTGTTAAAAATTTGAAATAAAAATTGTCATTAGTTAATGTAATCATTACCAATGTAAATTATTTATTTTTACGAAAATTAACATAAAATGATTTAAGATGGTTACTAGAAACTAAGTGGATTTGATATATTGATTTTGATGACTAATGATTGGTGATTCATGACTGGTTTAAAACACCAAAAAGAAATTATATAAAGAAATTCTTTTTATATAAACAGATGCATAAAAAACAATCTTTAAATTTATCTTCATTTTTTCAAGATTCTAATCTTAATCCATCTAACAGTACACACAACAAAAATATTGAAAATGAAATTACCTGTATTTTTTTAGTCGTTGAGTTAGAAAATGCACTTGATCCCATGTAAATCGAATTATAATTAATTCTAAATACCAATGATTTTTGAATAATACTGACCCAAAATACACGAAGTAATTTAAAACCATTTTTAATTGAATAAGAAAGAAAAAAATGTTCTTTTTTCACTGTTAGTTTTTTGAAAAATTTAAATTTGTAAGTTTATTAATGAATTGGTGTTGAAATTTTGATATCTGTAAAAAAAATATGATAGTTTTCAATTGAGCAAAGTGACAATAGTAAATATAGATATATTACTATAATGCGCATAGTTTGACGCTTAAAAACCGATGACCTTGATAAAATTTTACAAATATTCAATATTTTAGTATATAGTTTTGAATTGAAATAGTATTTAAATTATTAAAATGCTTTTATGAGCAATTTAAATTGTAAAAGAATTATTTTTATTAAAAATTTAGTCTGTTAATTTTACGAATTTTAGATTTATAAGCAAGAAAAAATAAAAAAATATCCAAAGGCACAGTTATTGAAACGTATCAATAAAGAAACAATGATTTTATATTAAAAAAACAGGGTTATACAAATAAAAAAATAGTATTATTTTGATTGGCAAGAAAACTTATAATATACATTCAATGTGCACTCTACAAAAAATATTTAATCAATAATAAAATAACTTAAAGAACTTTGTTTCTTCTTTACAGGTAAAATTGTTTTGAAAATATAAGAATATATCGTCGATAAAATCTGTATTGTGAATTATAATTAGTTACAAATTTATCGGTGTTTATTTAAATTTTATAGTCTATATTTTAAGAAGTGTATTCGTATACTGTAATAGTTTTCAGATATATTAAACTGTTTTTTTTTATCTAAAAATGAAATTTTTAAGGCATTTTCTTACATAAAGATAGTTTTTGTATCCGTTTTTTAACAAAGAAAACCATTTGCTGTATATGGTTTTTTAAGTGAAATAATAAAAAACCAAAAGTATGTAGTTTTTAAGTAAAATAATACAAAACCAAAAGTATATAGTTTTTAAAATATTTTCCTAAATTCTTTTAATTATCTTAACACATAAAAATTTATCAGGTTCAAAAAAAATCAGTTTTTGACAGTATTTAGCATTTATTTAATATACAATTTAGAAAATATGCCAGCATTGCATCGCAAAACCAGAGAATACATATAAAAGTAAAAAAAAATATAAAAAAACACAGGTTGTTGCTTTTTTGATAAGATTTAAACTCACATCACTTATTTAGATATAAAGTCACGACTTTTTGAGGTTGCATATTTTCGAAGACCTTTAAAACTACTATTATAAACTTTTAGCAGCTACACTATGGTTTTTTTAAAGCACAAAATTTTAAAAAAGTATAAAAGAAAACAAACGATAATCAAATGCACACAAAAAATATATAATATAATTTGCACAATTTTAAACATAAATCAAATTTTTAATCACATATTCGAATCTATTTATTAAAAAATGTATTGAAAACAAAAAGATTTTTATAAATGTGCATACTAAAACGTGTTTCTTTTGGTGAATTTTGATTTAAGTTAGAATAAGGAATTTAAAATATTTAAATAGTTTTTTTTATTATTTTTAAATTTAAGAATATTAAAAAAATTTATATCCTATTTATATTTTAATATAAAAAAATGAAGAAATTTTTTTTTGCTATTAGACAGCATATATAAAGGATTTTAAATAAAAAACCGTTCGCTATTAATTTTAATAGAAATTCAAGCTTAAATTTATGAATTATGGTAGGAAGAACATAAAAAAGTTAATAAATAAAACATATACAAATCTTGTCAGATAGCTGTTTCTTTTGATTTGTTTGAGCGGAAGATTTGAAACTTTAAATAATTTACTAAAGTATAGGTATTAATGAAAAAAGTGATCATTTATAAGTGTAATTTAAAAGATTTTCTAACAAATGTAGATTCTTACATTTAAAATATGTTTAATATTTCTTGTATTTTTTATAGCACCGTTAAAAGTTATAAATCTAACTGTAAATAATTTCCGAGCTATATCTTTATAATTTTTTTACGCTCCAATGGAACCGAATAAAAAACATAAATGAGATTTGAGAGTGTGTTATTTGTTTTTTTAATTTTTTTCTTTCTTGAAATATTGAAAAATTATCTTTATTATATAATACTCAAAATATTTTAGAAAAACTGAGTTATTAAGGTTTTATTTAAAGAGTTTTGGACAATTTTATTTAGTCTTCTCGAAGAAAAACCTGTTATTTATTTGTAACAAAACAATAAACAAAAGAAAAATTTAGAGAGAAGCTCTACATAATCTAAGGAAATATAGGTCGCTGAATGAGAAATAAAACGCAAGTTTTAAAATGGGTTGATGGTAAATCAATTAAGAAAAGAATAATCTCAAAAATTCATGATTCTATTTATAAAACCAGATAAAAATTAATTTTATTTGCCTAATATTTATATTCTTTATGTAACATATTTGTTATTAAATTTTATTTTAATATGGTTTGTATCAACCTCTCTATGTTTTTGTAAAGTATGGTGTAACTCAAACCAACATTAGGAAGTTTTGAAATGAAGAACGTATAAAAGATACAAAAAGAATGCTCGCACATGATCAAAAAAATCTAAGATGATAGTTTATTCAATAAGAAACACGCTAAAATTTTTAGAATTCAATAACATTACATATGAAGAATAAAAATATTTATGCATTTTAGTTATTACAAAACCGGTCAGTAATGACCATGTGAATTTTTCTTAGAATTTAAGAGACTTGTTAAAATTATTTATTTAAATATTTCGGAACATTTTAATTTTACTTCTTCCTTTGGAATCAGTGTACACACTCTATTATAAATTAACTTATTTTAGTTAATATTATTTTTTTCATAAAAAAAAATTTAAAATAAAACAATTTTATTTGCTAATATAACACACTAACGTTTTTTTACTTCATTAAAATCGTTTAACATTATATAATTCGCTATCTTTGTTTGTGAGTTGTTCTAATACAATACTATAACAAAAACACCATAAAAATATTTTTATTTTGCTGTATTTATCATGTATTATATATTAATAAGTATATAAATCCAAAAAAAAAGGTTTTTATATAACTTACTTTTTAATTTTCACATGATATAAATATTTGAGAATTGTATGAAGTTCTGTATACAATATTGGAATACTTAAATTAAATCTTTTAGATATGATCAACTAAAAAATTATTTACATTATATAAAGCAGCGAATTCAAATATTTTCCATATAAACAGATAATTATATGCAATGCTATAGCAGTTCGCACTTTTACTAATAAAACTCAAAAAAGTAAATTAACCAAAAAAGGGACGATCAACTTATTTTTTACAAAAGGATCAGAGAGAGCGAATTTTATTTTTACGATCCTTCAATTAAAGAAGAAAATACGCGATAAATAGCTTCTTATTATTTCAAAAGACATAAAAATTGATAAATATAAAATAAAACACAAATAAATGCAATGAATTGTTTATAACAACATACAGATATTTGCTATTTTTGCACTTATAAATAACATTCAATTTTTATTTTTTTATATTACACCAGCTGTGTTTTTGGCAGTTGTTATAATTTTCTATTTTTTATCAAGAAATATATTAGAAATATTTAAATGATTACAATCCAATAATACAGTAAATATTAATGTAATTATAAACAAAGCATCAACATTTTTACTAAATAAAAATAGAGACGGAAAATGGTGCTAGCAGGAAGATTTCAAGAAAATCAAGATCTTAAACCCGATATAAATTTGATCAAATATAGAATAATATATTTTTTGTAAAAATCAAGCAAATGTTCTTTTATCAAAAAATTTTTTAACATAGTATATATATATATATATGAATTAAAGATATTTTTAAACAACAGTTATGATTAATATTCCACTGCAGAGTATTTCACGTTCGTTTTTATTTTATTTGTAATTACCAAATATGTAATAAATAGAAGTAATTGAATTGCTTTTATCATGTGAATTTTGATTTTTTTCTGATTTAACAACTATTATTGATCTACTTTTTTGCGCAATATAAATTTTTAAAAATTAATTTAAAAAAGGAATATTAAATTAGATTCAAATAAAAAAAAATTGAAATTAATAAAACTATTTATTTTTGTGGTCAAAGACAACAGTTTGGAAATATATTAAGACAATACGCACATAAAAAATATTTTAGATATCGTAATTCAATTTTTTAAAAATTATTTTTACGATCCTAGTTGGCACAAATTTGATGAACTACAAAATTTCAATTCTTTAATTTGCACTTTATTACAACGTGATCGCGTATCACTTGAAAAATAAAAGTTATTGTTTTTGCTGAATCTTTACCTTTATTTCATATACATTTCAAACAAAAGATAAAAAAGAACACAAACAGAACAAGATAAAGAAAAAATATTTTAAAAAGAATTTTTATACAAAAAAACTAAATTTTCCACAATTCGATTAGAAATTTTTACCATTAATCATTAATTTTTTTTAAAAAAAAATTTAATATTTTTGTAAAGATCTTGGGTATGAAAGAACCTCAATATAGATTAAATAGTGTTTTTAAAAATCTGTATAGGGCCAAAATATCAGTATTTTATTACACAATATGAAAATTTTCAGCATATATTATTTATTGTAAATAAGGTTTAATTGTGAATTTTCATTAGTATATTCTTTGTTTTTTACCAGTAAATCTAAGTTTTTTATTTGGCTAATTTGAATTTTTAAGGATTTTATTATACAAACAAATATATGTGTATTTTCTTCCTTTAACTTACAGTATTATATTAATCATTAAGTTATTAAACATTTCTTTTGAAACCTACTCTTCATTTTTTTGTTCTTTAAAACATATTATAAATATATAAATAGTTATATTATCATCTGTTTTTAGTAATTATTTTATAAATGAATTCACATCAATTGTTTTTTTGGTATAACTTGTGATCTAGTGTGTACGTACTAATAAAATTGGCTTTTAATAATATTCCGATTTCACACAAGAGTTCTTGATATATTTAAAGTGCAACCATCAATTATTCATATTAATAATTGTTAAATTTTAAAATCTTAAAATTGTTTGCTGATTTTATAAAATATGTTTGAATTAAGGTTGGAAACGTGTTTTAAATTTTGATATTGGCTTATTTTTTTCAAATTCAATTTCTCATAAAATTAAAGTGTTGTAACAAAATTTAGAATTGAAAAATAAGAAAAAAATCAAAAAATTATTGAAGATAAGAATACTTATATTGAAATATTAAAAATGCTACAGATCGTAAAAATTAGATCATTTTAAAAGAAATATATAATTTAAGTTATACAATTTCATTTTTTTAGCAATATGATATATAACAATTTTCAATTTTATTACTATGAATTTATTATTATAAAACTGAATACTTTTATCACTTTAAAATAAATTCCAATAATAAAAGATTTTCTATAATTTAGATTGTTTTTTTGACTTTTACAGCAAAAATAGAATTTATCGTTGAAAATATTTTTTTATTTTTCCTTTCATATGTGGCCAAATGAATGAATTTCAGAAGAAAAAGCTTATCATTTATTTTTAAATTCCAGTAAGAAAGCACACCTTCAAAGTAGTCTTATCTCTTTATTTTTTTAGTAATATTGAAATGTTTAAAGCTACAGATTGGTATTTTCCAATTTAAAACGAAAGACATTATCAGCTACCGTGAAATTATGTTTTTATGAAATACAATTTCATTATTTAAATAGGATATTTCTTAAAATTTCAAATTAATCGTTAGATATGTATGGATTGTGATGCATTAATATAAAATGTTTGCTATTTCAGTAGTTCAATATAACAAATGCCGTAAGTCATTATGCTTTTGAGGTCATAAATTTAAATATATAAACCTTAAAGGAAGGACTTTATAATGTGTAATCGAAATATATGCTTTAATTTTTCATTTTCGATCCTATTAAATTTATTATTCTTTACGAAACAAGGAATTCCTCCTTTAGATGTAAAATTACAACATTTGAAAAGTGATTTGGATCGACTCAATGAAATGAAAAAATCAATAGAATATCTGAATGATATAAAAAAATCGGAACTTGAAGAAGTTTCACTTGCTGTAAGCACCGAAAGAGCTATTATACAATCACATCAATTAGAATTAATGGCCAAAAGAGATGAAGTAACCGATCTACAAAGAAAAATTATCAAACTAGAAGATGACCTTAGAAACAAGATATTTAAACAAAAAGAAATTAATAAAGAAATCCAAAGTATTCGTAATGATTTAAGAAGCTTCGATAGAGATATAACTAAGGTTTCTAATGAATATAGGTTTTATGATGGGCTTAAAAAATGGTCGAAATAAAGTTATGAATTATTATCCAACACAATTTGTTTTTAATTATATATTCTGATATGTAATTTGCGAAAATTATTGTTATTAAAGCTAAACATTTTACTTTGAATACAAAAGAATGAGAATTTAAATAAAAATGCATATAAATATTCTAAATCATGCACCATTTTCAACAAATATATGTAATTAAACATGTAAATGTTCACAAAAGGTTTGCATATTTTTAAAATATAAATTATTTGAACGAGATGTTGTTTAAAGAAAAGATTTTAGATTACGAAAATATCAATTATTCTGTGCACAAATAAGTATAAAATTATATTAATTTAATTATAAATTATGACATTCACATTTAGTTAGTTTTTTTGTCATATATCTTTTCAATACTGAAAGCAAATCTTAAAACCGAATATAATGCTTATTGGTCGTAAATGAGCGCTCATATCGTTATTACCAATAACCACCCAATTAAAAAATTCTTAGTTGAAAATAAAAAAAACAAATAAATAAAATATCTGCATAATTCAAATGTAAAGTATTTTAACAAAATAAGTAAAAAAATATTGAAAATTTAAGATACACGGTTTAATTTCATATTCAATTTTGATTTTTCAAGCATACCAAATTTTTTTTTATAAATTGATTTTGTTTATTTAGAATTTATTTTGTTTTTCGCTGTAAATTGAACGTATAAAATATTTGCTTTTCTTAATATAATTGTTTAAGAAAAAAAATCAAAAAGATTCAAATGCAATCACTGTGATGTTAATTTCAATATAAAAAGTAATTACGATTGATGGGGTACGAAGAAAAGGAATAGAGGCAAGCAAATTGGAAAAAAGACAAAGAAGATCATTCGCTACATTAACATATACAACAAAAATTAAACGACACTACACCACATAAATTTTATTATTACACCTATTTATATTTCTTTATGATCTTTGCACCAGCTGTTCGCATAAGAAACTCACCGTTTCCTATTTGAACAACAATAATTATAAACACGGTAAAAATAATTTTCACAAAAGTTTTTCGTAAAGGAAGTAAACTACGTATAATTGCTGGGGAATCACCGGTCACCTGGGGAGTATTTAAGCGATTTTATACCACCTAAAGTCCCTTCATGCAGGATTTAAAAAATGAATAATACATATATATTTAATGAAGGAACAACGGAAGGAATGATGAGAGTACCGAACACGGACACAATGTGCATATACAGGGGCCTCTAGAAATAAACCGTATTCACTAATCTTTCTTTTAAATATCGTTCCATAAACGTTCTTACATGAATAATTCTGGCTGCAATCCGGCGGAGTACAGTACCCAAATACTCTAAATACAAAATAATTCTAGGTTATTTTTACTCACTCAACAAAATCTCATAATAAAAACGTATAAATAAAGGTTTTCAGATATATGTTTCTCTTTTACGAAAATATATTACTTGATATAAATTGTTTATTTTAATTTGATTCTGGTGTTTTACATGGCACATATGATTAATCAATTAATTTTCTCAAGTTACAGCCCAAACATTATTGTATTTTTACCATTATTTCATAATTATACTTCAGTCATTTTTTATTGTCCGATAGCGTAGTGGCATAGCATGTATTGAGCTTTCACTTTTTGAAAAATTTTAAATTTAAGTAATTATCATTACTTAATGCATGACACTTGACAATTTCTTTCATTAATTTTTTTAAATGATTTTAAGCAATGCATCCATGAAAATTAAAAATACTTACCTGCAAAAATAAGATGTGGTATAATTTGGAGAAAAAAACTTTATTATGTAAGTATTTTAAAATTTATATTATTTTTGACCTTATTTGACGTTCATTTCTCCGATCCCAAGTATGTCGTTATAAAATAGTAAATTCTAATATGATTGTTGTTTGTTAATTGCTTTTTTTATATATAATTATTCATGTGGAATATTTGTTTCAGTATGCCCGTTGATGGATTGTAATACTAAACAATTATTATGGGGTTTTAAATATTATTCTCAAATAGTATTTTATTGTTACTATTTTTCATTGTAAAAAAATAATGACTGTTAAATATATGCTATTTAAAGTTTTTAACACAATTTAATATATTTAATTATTTTTTATTTTCTCAAATGTTTATATATTTGAAGTATGATTTATAATGTGACAAACACATTCGAAACATAGATCTTTGTAATTCTCTGCCCCATATTTTTGGCTTTATTACACCTTTTTCGTTTTTCAACTTAAAATATATAAATAAACCAAATTTATAAATTTTGCGGTAGATCTAATATTAAATTTTGTAAAAAAGTCATAAAAATGAAGTAAAGAGCAAAGAAAGCGTAATAAAAAAACATTTGATTTATTTAGATTTAAAATACATATAGTCGGTTTTTTTGTGTTATTCAAATTTTCTTGGCATAGTAAAAACAGTATAAGCCGGTTTTAATTAATCCACAAAAATCTCTGATTAATTTAGAGAATTAATTATTATAATGTCAAGCCTAGTTTTTAAAAATCCTTTGAAACCAATATAAATTTATAATAAAATACCTTTGCATGTTACTTTCTCTTCTATATACACATATGCTTTATGAAAATGTACCAATATCGAAATTTTGAAGTAATAATTTCTCATACCTATAAGTTAAAACAGAAAATTGCATAGAAAAAGGTTTAAATGTAATCAATATAGACAAGTGAAACGATTAAAAAAAATTTGGAGCTGATTTGTAGATGAAAGGAGGAATCTACAGAAATTATAGCACTAAAAATAAATTTATAGAAAATAAAAAGGCTATTTTATTAAGATTTTAGTAATTTATAAAAAGAATCATATTTTAAATTAATATTTCAATCCATATAAATCAGAATTCACATCTTAAACACGTATTTTTAAATTTTTAAACTATTTTAGAGCGCCTTCTCTTACCAGATTAATCAGTCGATATTTCATTCAACAATTAACTCTAAAGTTAAAAATTTTTATTTTTAGGTTATTTTTAGCTTTAATATTGCCTCTTAATTGTTATATCTTATCAAATTTTTATCATGTAAAAAAAATAATATACAATTATTGTAAAGGGGTGATAGATATATTCTATCTTATATAATTGGTTGTTTTCTAATCGTCGTCTTTCAAAATGTGATATATGCGAAATTATATAGAATTAAAATAATAGATTAAATTTTAACAATTAATAATAAAAACTCTAATAATAATGTAAACTTGATAGAAATTATATTTTTGTGTGATATATCAAATTATAAATTTATTATTTGCAATTTATAATGATGTGAAATATTTTATTAAAAAATTTAATACAAATGAAATAATATAATTTCATTTAAAATACTAATTTTGAGCATGAATAGATGTGAATATATATAAAAGAATTGTTATACAAAACAGTGTGATCGTAAAGACACCGAATCGAAAACTTTTGGATACAATAATGATTTTACTGGGGATTATCGCAATATTAACCAACAAATATTACGCCGATGTAAATTCTCAATATTTCTTTTTTCTATAAAACCAGTTTATGAAAAGTTGTTTGTGAGAAGCTTTTTTTTTGTTTCTGCTGAGTAATTTTGCTAAAATAGTAATTTTTTTATTGCAAAAAGTTTATTATAGTGTTGTGTATTCTTTACTTGCACTCAATCCCATTTTTATGTTAGTATTTTGTGTATTTTCACTACTTTATTGTTGGTTTAATTCAATTTAAAACTGTATGTTTCTTTATTTTTTTCATTTAAAGTTGTTTTTTTTTTTGCGCTCATAAGATTTAAAAACTTTCTAGTTATATCTTTTGTTTTTTCAATCATAAATATTATATAGATTTTGTAATTTAAATACATACTTTATAGGCTAAAAATTTATCCGCTTCCTTACATCATAGAAAATATATGTTCATTAAAATATCGAAATACAACAAATATATCAAGATTTGATAGAATAGTTTGTAGGTGTAGTTATTATGTGAATAATAATATTATAAAACAAAAAGTAAAAAAACAACACTTGTACGGTCTATCTTTTACTACGATAGCACAGAAAGTAATTATACTAACAATTTAAAGAGGAAAAATTTTATAAAAGCGAAGAAGTAAGGGATGATATACGTAGACAGTTAAATAATTTGTAAGCACAAAGAAAGGAAACCAAAAAAGAATCAAATACAATTAACAAAAAAAATCATAATTTTTGTAATTTAAACGCGTTTATTCATATTTATGCTTTCGTCTTTTTATTTATTTATTTTTATTTCCATGGTTTATTATATTTTCTACACAGTTACGCTTTGATGTTACCGAAGACTCAACTTCCAAATAATATTACACAATGATTATGATTAGAGTTGGATTTAAGTGTGTACTTATGAATTGAAAAAACTAAAAATTCTTTATAAAGCGATTATTTGTTTATAAAAAGATATTTTTTAGAGAAATTTTTATTTTTTTACTGTATGCTTTAAATAATATTGATTCTTTTGGGAATTTGCAATGTTTTCTTAGTCATTTAGATACAAATAACAAAAACACAGCTATTTTGATTGGTGACTTTAAATTTCAAAACCTAACATATATTAGCATAAAATTACAAAATATTTTGAAAAGAAAATTAAATGAAGCAACAATTAAATTTTAAAAGATTTTTATGCGCAAAGTATTTAAAAACTTTAAAATGTTTGCATAGTTTAAATTCTAAATATATATCCGCATTTAAAAAAATAGATAAGTATTTTTTTTATGTTTTTGAAAGCATGATATATTGAAAAAAGGTTTACAACATTTTTTATTGTGTCATTTAAATTTATCGTTTGCATTTAAATACCAAATACTGTTACAATTGCCCCTTTCATTTCGAAAAATTTACAAATATTAGTGAATGTAGGAATTGTTTTTATTTTATGACAATATCAGACTGCTTAATGTTTTCAAATGAGTAGATTTTTGTTAAAATACAAATTTTTTTACGATAGAAATATTTATCAGATAAAGTTTTGCTCTTTTTCTTTAAATGATTAACAAATGTTATTAAATATATAACTTTTTTTAAAAAAATTTAATCTAACTATATAAATTATTTATTCTGTACATATCTGAAATAAGGGGGTGTAACATGATAATGATTATGAAATTAGATTCGCACATTATTATTTGCCAAATATTTTATAATCATTTGTACCTGAAATTTCTTTGACAGCCGATATTGAATTATGTTTATGTACCTTTTATGTTGGAATATTTATCATTTTGTCGCCAGAAGCATTTTTATGTTCTCAGTAATGCAAATTTAGGGACAGAGTGATGTTAATTTTGATGTTTTGGCAAATTTTTGTAATTATTTAACATTTAAATTAGCAATGGAATTTCACTTTTATTTTTTTATTTGAATTTGAAAATTTAGTAAAAAATGAAAACAATACAATGATATCTTTTTAGAGTGCAATTGTGTAAATAATTTGATTCCACGTGGTTCCCTTACAATATTATTTCGAACTATAAATCACCCAAAAGTTTTTTTGGGTTACATACTGAAGATCCCAAACTAATCTTTAAAAATTTCAAACAATATTTCAAATGTACTGCTATTCACTATATGAAAATATATATAAATAGACGAAGAACTGACTTCAACTATATTTTTTAAAAAATGTTGAAAAATATCATAGTATTATTTGAAAATTATTTTAATAGAACAAAAATAGAATATAATTGCTCGGATTTTTAATACTACAAGGGAATGAATAAAATATGTGTATTGTGAGTATTCTCACCAAAATCATAAATATGAGCCAAGTAAATACTTATGCTCTGAGTATGAAAATTAAAAGATGATTTGGATGTCATGGTTCATTCATAAATATTAAACGATTGATATGGATACTATAATTACTATGTGATTTGTTGGTTCCCTGCATTTCTTTCTTTATTTTTTTGTTGGTTGGATAAATAAGAAATGATATATAAAAAACGTTAATAGATTAGAATTATACAAGGGCAGACTTTTAAAACAATAAATAATGGTTATATGTATCATCCTTCAATATGCTTTATACTACCTTTTTTAAAAATTATCTTGATATAATATTAAAAAAATAATTACTGTAATTGTATGTTTTTGATAAAATATATATTTTATCAACTTTTTTTTGTTTTTTTTAATATCATACAAAGTGTTTGAGCCATTTGAATGATATGTTTAAAAAATGAATTTACACACATTTTTTCAAATTTAAGAAATTATATAAAGAAATTTTATAGAAGTTTATTCGATAGTGATAAGATTTGCAAATGTCACTAATTTATTTAAAAAAAAATTTTGCAAAATAAAATCCTGGTAAATGATAGTATTTAGTTTTATTGAAGCAATACAATATAAAATATAGAATCTGGTTTAGTCTAGCCTATCTATTAACGTTTTTTGCCACAGTATGCCTTTATTAGATACAATAATTATAACTAATGCAATAAAAATAAAAAATTAAAATCATGTTTATTCAAAAAACATTTTTTTTACTTTGTTTTAATTTCCGGCTTAAAAAAATTTAAGAAATCACTTTATCAAAATTATATTAAAATAAAGTATATTGTAATTTTAGTTTACTAATATTACTCAAATTTGGTAATGATATTTTAACATATAAATTTTCATCAAAAATTTTTGAGGTTTTTTAGAAAATATAATTCATTACAGCGTTTTTACATCATTTATTAAATGTGCATTCTTAGGTTGGTTTATTTCTATATAAAACTACAATTAATAGAACTAGCACATATATAATCTATGTGACAAAAAAAATTCAAAGTTTTTCTGTTGAAACACATTAATAACAAATTTAATAAAAAAACTTTGTGTTGTATTTGATAGAAATTTTTTTAAAAAGAGTATTAAGAAACATGTAAACATTATCGAATGAATTTGGTGCTTTAAACTATAGTCAATAAATATATCATTTTATAATATAAAAATTCAATAAATTCTTATTTTTTAGAAATCCACAAAAAATGACTACTCAACGCCTAGAAAAAGTGAAATATCAATTAAAATTGACAAATCTTGTTATTTTTTTTATTTCAGTTTAGTCTTTTAAAAAACTATATAAAGAGTATTTTCAATGGAATACAGTAAAAAGCATTTTCCATTATTAATTTAGTAAAAAATTAATAATTCCTTAACGAGATATAATAAAAAATAATTCCAGATGCAAATAAAATGAAAAATTGCTCTAGATTGTTATGCAGATGAAAAATTATAAATAAACTGCTTATTTTGCTAATAATGATGAAAAATCTTATGAGCATATTATTTTTAATTATTACAGTCAGAAATGATGGTGATAATGAGAAAAACAATAAAACGAATGCTGAGAGTTGCAATGAAAAAGAATATCATAAAGAAGAGAGTAAAAAAGATAGACAATATGATTTTAAATACTTTATGAATACCAAACCAATAAACACTTCCGGTAAAAGCAACTATTTTAAAGGTATATATAAGACAAAAGATGTGAAATCTAAAAAATCCGAAAATGATGTTATTTTTGGATCGAAACTTCTGAAAAAAAGAGAAAAAATTGAAAAAATGGATGATGATAAACAAAAAAACAACACATCAGCTAAAATAAAAGAAAAGTCACGAAAGTTGAATTTCAATTATCAGAATTGTGATAATAATGAAAACAAATCTTGTAGGAAAATTAAGAAAAAATATAAAAAAAATCCTAAGAATATACTTGATGTCTTTTTTGATAGTTTAAAGATGGTAAAAGAAAATGAAAATACAAAAAATAATTCTCAAAGATATAAGTTATCAAAAAACCATCTCGATGACTCCAAGAGAAGTATATTACAGAGAAAAAATCATAGAATTTTAGGTAAAAACCAAGAACAGAACAAAAATGAATCTTCTCAACAAGAAAATGCAACATCTGCCTCTAATTATCAATTAGATATTGATATATTACAAGCAATGGTAAAAAACGTAATACCAACGAAGTACAAAGTGATAAGAGATTCCAAAACAGAAAATATTTCGAATGATAAATACAAACCAATAGAGGCCACTATATTTTCAAATTCAGCAGATTTAAGAATGAAAAAGAATAAATACGTAAACCAACAAAAAGAAAAATTATTTACTAAAGAAACATATGAAAAAACTTCAAAAACCGCATCAAGAAGCAAAAATAATAAGGGGAAATTTAATACTATTCAGGGTAAATGCAAAAAAATGAAAACCTCGAGTTTAAAAACAAAAAAAATACTAAACCTCAAAGACAGTTTGGAGCTTCTACACCAATTTTGGGAAAAAATCAGATGAAATCGAATTTTAGTTCACTGTTTCCCCATTTATTAAAATTAGCCATGCCAAAAATTTTAAATAAAGTTAACGCAGTGACACCTATCAATCCGGAGACACTCGCTAGTGTTAATAATGATGACTATATAAAAAACGTACTTTCTAATGTGCCTAATTGCAGAAAAACAAATATTGTACCAAATAATGCTAATTCCACAGAACAAGGCGTGCTGAATAATGATAAAGAATCAAGCAATCACAATAATACAAGTGTTATATCACCGAACATGTCAGAAAATATTATGAAAGCGACTAAAAATGCTATTGAACAGATTTACAAACGCAGTTTAAAAAAAAACGCGCAGAATATAACCACAAATTTGAATTCAGCAATGTTAAAATTGAAAAACATTGACCAAACATCTGAAAATGTGACGAATATAAATGATAATGTATCAAATCAAGAAACATCACCGGAGAAATCATCTTTAATCAATAACGCATCATCAGCATTTAAAAATTTCGGTTATAATACAGAAAAAAGTCAAATTTTACAAAATTCTAACAAAAAAATTCAGAATGATGAACCATTAACACAAAATACCAAACAAAACGTGGATAAATTGAATTCACAATTGTCTCTAGTAAATAATCCACTCTTAAGAAATTTAATATTGACAAATCCACACATAAGTGCATTAATAAATAGCTCAAATGTTAATAGCACAAATACTGATAAAAGAGGCCTTGAATCAACACAAAATGTAAACACTACGAATGAAATTACCTCAATTCCTAAATCATCGAATAAATTTTCTGATGCGAAAATCTCAAATCAAGCTTTTTTTACAATCTATAGAAGAAAATAAAATAGACACCAATAACAATTTAAAAAATGAAGGCAAAATAAATGTTTATGAAGGAAAATTTAAATCCGAAAGCGAAAATAAAAATCAAAAAATTAATGAAACATTGTTAAGTACAAATATAAATTTTAATAGTTCATTAAAATCTAATGATTTAATTAAAACAGACCATAATTCTCACAAGGATTCTATTAGCAATGTTGAAAACACTAAATTATATAATAATTTAAATAGCGATGCAAAACAAAACTCGCATCTACAAAATATAATGGTTCCTAATAATTTTATGGGCAGTAAAATTGAGCCGTATAGAATGAATCCGGTTTTATTGAACCAGGAAGCTTCTGATAGCGATGAAGAAATGTTAGGAAATACAGAAAGTGAAAAAAACAGCAGAAAACCGAAAGAAAGTATTTCGAATGTTAAAAAAACTTCAAATTATGAACAGATTTTAGATTCAAAAATTGTTGATAATTATAACCAGAAAAAAAGGGATAAAGATAGCAATCTTAAGAATCACAAAAATAAAAATAATAAAAATATCTCTAATGATGCAACAAATACCAAAAATTTTAAATCTGCAGACAAGGAAACTGTTGATAAAATTAGCTTCCTTTTATACAATAAAGTGAATGGATCAATACTAGGTGGAAGAGATGGTGTTTTAAATAATCTAAAAGGAATGCTTGCTACAAACCAAATTCCTAAACACACTTATCAATCAACTCTTGAAGATCAGAATGAATGTCGCAACGATACAGAAAACTCTCATGAAGAAATAGAAAAAGAAAAAAATATTGCTGTTTCGAGTCAAAAAACACTAAAAAAAAATTTGAATTCCCAAGAAATCAGCTGTTTTGTTGATAAAAATGCAAATATCGATAATGAGGATTCTTCTTCAAGTGAGATTAGCGGAGAACCAAAAAATATAACAGAAGAAACACAAAGCAAAGGAATATTATATGGGTATGGTGCATCGACTGATAATCAAAATTGTAAGTGTTGGCGGTCAAAGGAAGATAAAAAATCAAACGTTTCTGTTGGCAAAAATTTTTTAGGTGCTTTTAAAAAATTCAATCCGATATCATCACTGCAAAAAAAAATTGATTCATCTAACAAAGGATATAAATTATTTTCTGCAAAAACCGAAAAAAGTAAAAAAAATACTTTTAATTCTAATAAAAGATTTGTGCCATGTAAAATTAGTGAAAGAAATATTTTAAGCCTTGTAGAGCCTAATATTCTTGCTGAAAAGGATGTTGATTATTTTAACATAGAACCATTCCGAGAAAAAATAACACCGGTTGATAAAAAAGATTTTTCTTTTAGCGAAAAAAGACTTTTTGGTTTGTGTGATCCAAAAAAAATAAATATAGGAACATTTATTAAAAATACACGTGCCGAAAACGGTTTTTATGGTAATATCCAAAGCCATAATATATTTAATAATTTCAAAAATTCAAGTATAATAAATAAGTTAGGAAATAATAATCAAATAAAAAACAGTAAATTAAACATAATTCCATCAAAATTGCATAGAAAAATGGGTTTAAAATCTTTAAATATTCACGATCACAACACATCAAATATTGGTTTATCCGAACACATAAGAGAAAGTGAAATTAAACGAAAATTTTTAGAAAAATCAGCACAGATTGGTAAATCTAATCAAACAAACATATTATCTTCGCAAAAATCTCTTTTTAAATTCCATGATAAAAACCTTTTTTCTGATACTACACAGAACAACAAGAAAAATCGAATTTTAAAAAAGTATCAAGAATCTCAAAATATTAACTCTCATTCGAATTTATTGCCAAAACACACCAATAATTCCGTAGATTGTATAACCCTATCTTTAAGATCAAATCCTCTTAAAGATGGTTCTAAAAACAATAATTTTAGCACAAACAATAAAAAACACACAACAGAATGTGATTCTGAGATCGTAAAAAAATTCACAAAAAATTTATCATGTTATGGATTAAAGGTGAAAGCCAGCGAAAACTTTTCTAGTTCAAGCAAAATAAATGAATCAAATCATAAAAAAATTTATGACGAGAAAGGATTAAATAAAAATAAGTTTAAATCAAAATATAATTTCAAAAAAACAGCCTTTAAAGGAAGTTTCAAAGAGTTTCCAGAGAAATTAACCAATATCTCTTTGATTAACGACGGAAAAAATTTTGGTTTTTATACAAATGTTCTATCGCAAATACAATCAAAAATCAAAAATAAATTGCTTCCAATAGATACTAATTTTCATAAAAAACCTAAAATAGGTTATATGTTTGGTTCAGAATATACTTCTGATAAATCAAAAAAAACAAATGTATCTGCTAAAGATGAATATTATGTTTCTCAAGAATTAGGGCCGCTTGATGATTTATCAATTAAAACACATTGTGATATATCAGAAAATCAAGTAATTTCAAGAAAGTTAGATGCTTCAAGTAAGGAAAGAAAAATTCTATCGGATTCAGACAGTCATACATATAATGCGCAAGTTATAAAAATGACACAGGAAAAAGAAAAAATTGATGAAAATGAATTATTTAATGTTTTGAAAGATAATATAAAAACAAAAGAAAATATGTCTACCAAAGATGTTGATAAATTAAGTAACTCCTCATTAACCACAAGTGATAGTAATGAAGTTTCTCTTGGTCCAATAGAATTGAAATCCTGTGTGTTATCGTCCTTAAATGACATTAAAAACATGCATGATACAAATATGAGTAGTTTTATGTCCCTAAAAAACAATTTTATTGATAATGAGGATAACACTTCAGAAAAAAGCTTCAATAATGATGAAAAATCAAACAAGTCTATAGAAAATGATATTAATTCTCATAATTATCAAAAGACTGTTGAAACCACAAATAATGACAAATCAAAAGTGCAAATACAAGATCAGAATTCATCTAATATTGATAATAATAATATAAAAAGCCCTAAAATGGATTTTTCTATCCTCGATAAACAAAGTGAAAACATATTAGTTCAAATTATATCTAATAATGATCTCATAAACGCACAAAACCTTAACACAACCCTAAATGATTCTGGCTGTTCAGAAATTGAATCCTCCTATTCTATAAGAAAAATTACATGCCAAAATGAGACGGATGCCAACTCGCAAGAAAACAATATTATTGATCTTATCATCTGGGAGATAAATTTGATAAAAAATTCTCAAAAAATAGAGAAATATAATATACTCTCCGAATATTTTTCTAACATTGGAAAAAACATTCTTTTAAATTATCAGAATACAATTAAAAATTCGATATCGATAATTTACATTGATACCAATCACAAATTCACTAAAAAAATCTATGAACAACTATTTGAAAATAAAGAAAAAATTTTAGAATTATTTAATGGGCTTTTGAAGAATTTAAATTTCGATAAGATATATAATAAAAATCAAAATAATGCAGTCGAAAAAACCAACAATTTGGATCTAAAAATCATAATTGAACGGTTAGAAGACTCTTCTTCTGTAGACAAATCATACTTTTCTCTTTTAACTGATAACTTTATTTACATTAAAAATGTTATCAATAATCTTGTTTATAGTATCTTTGGTACAATCAGTGAAGATGAAAAAGAAAAAAATAAAATCATGGATGATATTTCTCAAAAAATTGAAGCTTTGTTTGCAGGGCTTGCTTTAACAATGAGTAATTTAGAATCATTTCAGGAAAATATTTATTCTGCAATTGATCAAGAAAATAACGTCACATTTGATGAATTAAGATATAACTTTAGTAAAAATAAAAACATAGATTTTGTATTAGAAACGGTGAATACTATTTATTTGAAAAATATAAAATCCGTATTTATTGAGGAAAAGATCAGAACAATAGATCTGGTTAAAAACTACCTCAAAAATATTGAATACGAATCTACCAATTATATACTTACAAATTTTGATGAGACAGAAATTACAGTACATGGTATTGAAAACATAAATAAAATTTGTGCATTTTCATTGAGTAGCTTAGAGTTATTTATGGATAGATACTTCGATAAAATAATATATTCTGTTGAGAAATCTATGATTGATATTAATTGTGTTTTTAAACATGATGTTATTGCATTTTTTAACAATTTGTACGGTGAAATTAGAAATTTAAATTCATTGTAAAGAAAAAATAATGTTGAAAAACACAATACAGATATTTTCATTGTAACATCTGCTAGTGTTTGATATATAACTGTACATTTTATAATAAAATTAAATTCTTGGTTACTATAATACATATTTTAATGTTTTAATTTTGTATTATTATAAAAATTTTCATAAATTTGTTTTTTGTTGGTCATATTTAAACATGCTTCTATTTCTTAGAATTTAATATATAAAACAGCTTAATTTTGGTCTTTGACAACCATAAAATCTTTTGCAACATATATAGGTTAATTTTTATAAAAATAAAAAGGAGTAACTGAACTTATTTCTGTTTTAATCATCGCAAAAAATTAATGATAGTTAGAATAAAATTTGAAAAAATTTACAAATTACAAAATAATTTTTATGTTTATTTTTAAAGTATAATAAGTATTTAAATTCTTACAAAAGATACTTATTTTGAGAACTTAATGGAAAATGTTTATTTTTGCTTTTAGCTCTAAATATATAAAAGATTTAAAATGCTATTAAAATTTTTATAATATATTTTGTAAATTTTAGTTGAATTATACTTTTGAAGAAGTTTAGATATAATATAAAAAAAATGTTTGTGCCTTAATAAAGATAAGTTTTGGATTTTATTTACTAATACATTTCTAAAAATGAAAAATTTGTTAAATTATATCAACCAGATAATAAACATATTTTTCAAATTCTTTTGTAAATATTGAGGACTTGATTCATACAATATTTATTGAAATGTGGATTTATTCTTCGCATAAGTTTTTCATTTTCATCCTTTAAATATTTTTATTTGATAAATTGTATTAATTTACCACAATGAAAAATTATCTTCTTTTAATTAAAGATTGAAATCTTTTATAAAATCTTTAATCTAATATTTCATTGAATTCCGATTATTATTTATCATTTAGTAAATAATCACAAATTAAAGTCAACAATTAATTAAACAATATATTACGCATTTACACAACAATTTTTAATTAACATTCATAGATTAAATGTCACATGTTGTATTTGTGACATCTTTTATAAGCATATTTTATAAAATTTAGTTTCTATAATTTTTTAGTATACAAAAAAATTGCACAAATTTTCTTGCATACTATGAAAAAATATAATAGATTTAACAAATATGTAAAATGAAAAATATAAAATAATGCGCCTTTATATATATTTTAAATATGAAAACAATTGGTTTTTTCTTTTAAATTAAACGTGATCTCATTTTCAAACTTATAAACCATTATCTGTAGACATACATTTCAAAAATATCATATGGTCGATTTTTTGCGTGTTTAGTATTTAATGCGGCCTGAAAAAAGTAATATTTTATAGTATCATTTTTAGTGTTTTATTTTGTGCTTTTATTTGATTTTATGTTTGAAAGTTTTATAATCATAAAGGTGTAGTTTAGAGATAATTTTAAAAAGTTTTGGAATGTTATTTGTTTAAGTGTTATAACCAACTTCATAAAATATTATGTAGAAATATCTGTGAAATTGGTTCAAATTTTAACAGATATTATAATGTACTAAATTCTGAGAAATCAAAAATTTCACCCCTTTTCTGTCTAGAATTTATAAGGATAGTAGTAATATGAAATGTTTTAAGTTTGTTTCACAGGTTATGGTGGATTTATACAAATATTATAAACGTAGCAAGATAAGATTTTCTTGCAAAGGTTTATGTGATATAGGAGAAAAATGTTAAATTACAGAAAAGAATAAAATATATTAATTAAATTTTCTCGTATTTTACTTAGAAACATTGTTTTAAATTAAATCTTGTCTAATCATGGGCACTTAAAGATGTTTAATAAAAAATTATAAGATATTATGATGGAATATTGAATTAAAATACACATTTTTATATTTTTTTGTTCAAGATTTTCTTTAATGTTTAAAATATTTTTTAGAGAAATCACGAACAGAACAACAAAACAAAAAAATACGAAAATAAAATAGCTTATCTATTTTTCTTATGAACGATTTATTTAATGAACTGGTGCTTTTACAAATTTTTTTTTCGTTTAGTTTAGTGGCCTATTCCTTTTTCTATATTCTTTAGGATATTTTCATAGTTTTTTTAATGAATAAATATTCAGAAAAAATTTTTAGATAAAGAAATTCATATTAAAGTCACAAGATTGATCAAAATTGTTTACCACCTAAAGTAGGAGGAAACAAGTATAATTGAAATAAAAAAATTAAGAAAGAGAATATGAAAGGCTATATTTTTTGGTTCTACTTTAGCTTGTGACTTTGATTTTGCATATTGCTATCCTTACATTTTCATTTCCCTTGAAGATATTTTTTCCAACAAAAATTTATTTTTTAGGTTATAAAAAAATTTTTTCGATAAAAATATTACTAAAATTGTGGATTTGTTCTGAAAGTGTTGGATAATTGCGTCTGATCAAAATTAAAAATATAATTATTTTTTCTAAAAGGCATGTTTATTTATTCTTTTGTCTATTTATAGATAAATTCATTATAATTGCACCCGTAAACTACTTTATTATCCATAAAGTCGCCAGACTCTTACCAATAACATTCTACACCTATCATCAATTAAATTTAGTTTGATAATAAAAAACTATATCATTATAATAATTGTCATAGTTATCATATTTATTGATAGATAACAATATAATCGATAATAAATACCAATAAATTTATTATTATACAAACAACTTCGATCCAACAGAAAGATAAAAAATTTTTTAGTTTTTAGTCTTATCTTAGAAGTGAAAAAAAATCAAATTTTTTAAATCATCTACATTATTTTACATTTCAACAAAAAAAATCTTCGATCAAAATGAATTATTAAAAACACAAAAAATGATAATTGTACGCAATAAAGAAACATTCAAAATTCTTAGTACCTTTCGTGGTGAATACTACTATATTCATAACAAAAACACATTGCAAACATAATACCTCCTATTATTTTAATTTCCAACAATTTCGCCATTTAAGAAGCATAATAACGAATCAAGAGAGACCACAAAGAACGAATCATGAGCCACAAATGATAGTAAACTAGAGGAAAGACTTTGTCAGCTGGTATAAAATTTGTTTGCGAAAGCTGAAATCATGTAAATGTTGTCTATATTTTATTTTTTTTTATGTTGTATTTATAAGCTATTCAAGAAAATTTATTTATAACTAGGACATCTATATAAATTTAAAAGAAGTTCGTGCAGGATTTTTTCAACTAAATCAAATAAAACTTTTATATGTTTCAAAAAAATACAATGTAAATTTTTTTTGTAAAATCAAGTGGTTTATGAAACAAGAAGAAAATAATAAATCCTACCTTTATAAAATCACAAAGTTTTGTTAATTCAAGTTTGATTCCTTTTAACAAAAGCTTTTAAAAAAATATAATGCTCATAATATCTCTATCGTTACATTCATATATGTATTAAATAGGCATTTGTTATTGACTGACTGTATATTAATGAATAATATGTATTGTAATCCAAGCATTCAATCAAATTTGTTGTTTTTAATTTTTATTATTAGATAACAAAACCATGAAATACAAAAAAACAAAAGAACAAATAGTAAGTAAATTAAATTAAACTGAAAAACGCAAATGTTTTTTTTGTATCCAAAAAAATTAGTGTATCATATAATTTCTTTTATTTTTATTCTTTTAAAAAATACACCCCCCAAAAAACGAACTAAAAAGAAAAACACATTGAAAACTAAAATAAATAATATTATTCAAGCAAATGAACATTTTTTTATCTTTTTAAAAATAAACTCTATTATTTTGCTGTAGAATAGACGAGAAGCAGAAACAAGGCTCATAAGCTATGTATTTTCTTCCTCCTCTATATACTGCTGTTTTATTATCTGTCGCAAAATCTAAAAGCTGGATCATGACACAAAAGTTTTCTTTTTCTTGTTAAAATAAAAATAACATATAACACAAATATACTAATACTTATAATTGAAATTTTAAAAGGAAGATAGAGTACTAAAAATTCATAATGTCTAAATTATACCACAATTTTCTTCTATTTATTACGTCTTTTTGCAAAGAAGCCCGTTCCACAAGCTGGAACGTGACACCGAGAGAATGGATAAAATTTTACATATAAAATGATATTGTTAGATAAATTTCATTTTTAGATTGTGAAAATGAAAATAAAAACATTTTTTTGTGTATATTTTATTCACTATAAACTCTTTTATACTTACTATTTAGTTTTTTCACCACTTATCATTTATCAAATAAGACTCTTATCGTTTTCAAGTTCTTCAAAATTAATCTGATAATTCTTAAAGACCAACCATAGCTAAAATTTATTCTTGAAAATAGTTTTATTTCAAGTTTATTACATTCAAATATATAATATTGATAAGATAAAAAAAATCAAGATAAATTTTTTATTTTATTTTTATGGAAATTTGATCGGATACAATATCCCAATATATAAAATTTTAAATTTGATCATAATATATTCTGAAATATTTAAAAATAACAAAAATTATTTTGAAAAATTATAGAATGATTTATACTAGACCTAAAACCTCAACGGATATATATTTTTATTCATGAGATTTTAGTTTGTATAAGAAAATTCATACAGTAAAAAAATCTCTGAATAGTTAGTCTTGATTAAAAAAGATATATATTTAAGATGATGTTTTATCACCTTGAACTTAAATAAATTTTTTGCAATGATTTATTTATTACATTGTCATATGCGCTAATTGTTATTTTTATGCGTTGATTTGTTATGTTATCAAACATTAGAAAATTTATAATTATAAGTGTATTTGACGATTTGAATTAGATCTTAAATTGATTAATTTATTGATTTTTATAAATATATATGTTTTAATAAAATTATAAAAACATATAATTTTTGGTTTATATATTTATTTTCTTTTTTATATTGACCTTTAGATCTGCAGAAATAATTTTAAGATGAACGAAAACCAAACACAATATGATGAAAGCAAAATTATTTCAAAAAATTTCTCAATAACCTTCTTTTGTTTTCTGTATTAGTTTGTCTCATAATCATTCAATTATCCTGCAACTGGTTCGTGCAATACCATTTTCTCATATAGACATTCAGTATTTGAAAGCTTGATTAAGAAAATGTGCATTCAAGTAAGAAATTCGAAAAAAAAATAAACAGACGTATAATTTTTTTAAAAATTGTTGTTCAAAATCGATTATAATAGCAATAGTAAACACTGAAAATTTTAGTGAAACAATAGTGTTTTTCAATAAACAGGTAAATGTTTATGCGTAAAGAACAATATTTTAACTCTTTTATTGTTTGAAATTTTTTCATCTTAATCGTAATTCTAATGTAGTGGAATAATAAAAATTTTTGTTTTTTTTTGCATAAGTAGACAGCTACAAAAAAGTTTTTTATAAGTTATATTTTGTTCATAAGTATTTTATTACAAATTAAGTATTTCTATTTTCTACAATTTTTATTAGTAATATTGTTAATTCTTTTGCAATTTTAAGTTGGATTTTACAGATTTTTTCTATCTAAATTGGGGTCTTTTTCCTGATTTTCGCCTTTGAAATATAACAATCGAATCAAAAAGGTGATGCTTTTCGAATTTTTGTTCAAAAAAATATGCGTAATTAATACCTTTTAAACGATTCATTATAATAGGAATATTTGACTATAATTTAAAAAACTTTATAAGCATGTAAAATTGTTTTCCATTAGAAAAACAACGTATTTTTTATTATATAATTGAAATCTTCTTATTTCTGAAAGATGAGGGAAAGGCATGATTTTGAAAATTTTCGTTGAAATTTGTATATTCTTTGATTTTTGAAGTTTGATCAATTTTTTGATCAAAATTGATCTTTAGTTGTTGATTATTAAGACAATTTTTGCCAATGATCAGGTATAAAAAATATTAATTTTTTGTTCTTTTTTTGATCAAAATGTGTTCGGTTACATTTTAAAAAATAAGCTTAACAGAAGCTTTGCTAAATAAATATATCGAGAAAATGCCTTTTATATTTTTACACAACCAAACAACAGTGGTAAATCAGGAAGACCGCGAGGTCGGTCCAGATTAACCAACCATGTATATATTGATTCAATATCTTATTAATAATGCGTTCTTGATAATTTATACTTTTTTATTCTATTTTATTAAAAAAATGGTAAAAAATAACCTTTATGTTTTTTTAAAAACATTAAAATTTATTCGAGTAGATAATTTAATATATAAAGCTATTTTCATGTTTATTTTCGTTTTCATTTTTTTTTTCTTTCACTGTCTTTAATCAATTTTATAAAGGTGTAAATATATTGTATTTGTGTTCACGATTACAATATTATTTTTAGTTTGATGTTTCTTCCTAAGTTGATTTGATCAATTTAGATGAATTTGTGTAGGTAAACAATTTTTTCATTATGAATATTCTATTTATATGTTATTTTTTTAATGTAAAAAACATCTTATGGATTGATGAATATAAAATTGATATTCTTTATCGTTTAAATTTAATATACACTTTATTTCAATGATATATCTAAAATATAATTGTAATTTTATATAAATGTTTTTTTAAATGCAATATTTCAGACCAATGATTTAATGTCATTTTTTATTCACTCAAAAATTCCTATATATTTTTTAAGTATATTTTGATCTAAGGTTAGTTTTTCATGATAAGCATACATCTAAATACTGTCTTGTTTTCGTGTTGTTTTTTATGCAGTGGTATTATTAATGGCATTCCTATAGTTGTAATACCATTTGTTCGAATACAAGAGAAAATTTTGTAAAACCCTTTTTGGCTATATCAATGTTCTGTTAGATGTTTTTTTATATGTACAAAAGTAAAATAAAAATAAAATATTTTATAGTACAGATACATTTTGATTATAATCTAATGTTATAAATAAGGATACATTTATTTTATTGAAAAATTTTTAAGATCGTTTAATTTAGTATATTAAATGCAGTTCAATATCCAATACACTTTGCTTCAAATATATTATAAACCTAGTTAATATTATCTGATTCTTTAATACTGCAAAATATAAGAAATAATTGTTTTTTTTGTGGATACATTTGTGCCGTTCTCGGTAGATATACGAGATAGCTTGCTGTAAAAAATTTAAAAGTGTTTATTTCTGGACAATTTATTGTTTTTGGTTCCGAGTTGTAATAATGATCTGTCATTGATAACCGTTGTTAGTTTGAGATTCTTTTATACTCTGTTACACATTCCTTAATGGGTTTAGCAATCATCTTTTACAAATGAATTGAATGCAGTTATTGAGTGCACTGTTAGATTGTTGTGAGGTAACAAAAAAAAACTATATAATCAACATTTAGTATTCTTTTCACGACAATATGTTTTTGAATTTCGATATTAGCAATTCATATTAAAAAATATAGTTTTTGATATTAAATTTTACTAATCCAAAAAAAAACCGAATTTTATTCATTTAGTCGTGGAAAAACATAAAAAACGAAAAGTTTTTTTACTATGTTCTGAGTTCTGTTGTAATAATCCTAAAACAATATTTTATAAAATTCAATATAATTTTTTTTCTTTATCAATCTATTTCATATTCATACTTTTGAATACAATAATAGTAAAAATTAATTTATATTACAAAACTAGGATTGAAATTGTAGTTATTCTTTTACTTTGTTCTGAAATACTTAAGATTTTTTTAAAGAATTACTATTATATCATATTATTTGAATTCCATGTAGATAAATACGCCTTTCAGATATCATTCGAGATTTAGTTTTTGTTATTTTTTTCATTATAAACTCAAAAATGTAAGTAATACAAATGTTAAACATTCAAATTTAATTCTTTATTTTTATCAATTTTAATATACAATCATAATAAAAATAAAAATTTTTTATTTTTATCTAAAATCTACTTAATTATTGCATTATTCTACAATTTTTATTAATTTATGACAATTACCGTTAACTAAAATCGTTTTCAAAAATGTTCAATAATTTAGAAGCACGATTGGAAACAATAGAAAAAGAGATTAAAACATACGAAGATCTACAGATATTCACAAATGACGAGTTAAATACAATTTCAAAGAAGCTGAATGGGTTTGAACATAAAATTTCAATTAGCACTGAAGATAATTTTCTATATATCTTAAAGTATATTCAATATCTCCAAATTTTGCAAAAACTTATTAAAAAGCGTTTATCTAACAGTGAAATTAGTAATAATAGAAATAGCGAAAAAAACAGTAATTGTGATAATAATATAACAGTATATAAACATAGAGGAAGAACACGAATAAACAGAGAAAACACCCGCACAATAAACCAATTAACACAGAAAATACATCGTTTGTATAAAAAAGCCTTAAAAACAACACCAAACTTTATTAAAACATTCAAATCTTACATTCAATACTGTATAAAAATAAAAGATTATGTTGGAGCCAAAAAAGCAATGACAAATGAATGCCTTTTGCATTTAAATGACACAGATTTGTTTGTTTATTGTGCATTTATATGTGCTGATTTTCTAGATTTCCAGACAGCACGCATATTTTTGTTGAAAGCTTTACGGCTCGTTTTGTGTAGTGAGAGTAAGTTAAAGGTGCTGTTTGCATTGTTTAATGTTGAGGTTATGTGGTTGGGTAATTTATACAAAGTATATGGTGAAGGTAATCTTAAAGAAGGTGAAGATATTTTTGGAGAAGAGGATGTTAGAGGCGCAGTTCAAGTTTTCAAAGAAATTGTGAATGAATATGGAAGTAAAGAGATTTCTTTTTTGTATGAGATTGCATGTGGATTTCCTTTTTTGTTGAGTGAAATGGATAAGTATTTGCAGTCGAAAGGTATTTATCTTTAAGAGATAATCTGAATAGAATTTAGTAAAATATTTAGCTAGTTAAAATAGGATTTTTTGTAAAGTTTTTCTTCGTTTTAAAATTAAATAGTATATCTTTCTAGATTTTTATGTTCGTTAATTCGCCTTAAGTATAGATATTTTCAATGCAAAAAATTTGTTTAATATTGATCTATCATTTAAATTTATATTCTAAATTCCTTATAAGAGCTTATTTAAATCTCTAACATACCATATAAAATATTTATATATATATAAAAAAGTAAATCGAAATAAGGTTTCAATACAAATCCGTCATATCAAAAAATGAAATACTCTTACATTTTAAAAACACCTATGTATATATAAAGAGTATAAAATTCATGGTTTTGTTTTCAAAAGTTTTAAAAATTGATTATATTTTCATGTATATATATTTTATTTTTTTACATATGCTTAGTAATTTTTATTGTTTTATTAATTTATCCAGTTCTCAAACATATTCAATCACTAAATTTGCAAAAAAAAACAAATAAATCTCCTATTTTTTCTAACTAATACCTTATGTATATATTTTAATGAATTAAAGCTTTATCAAATATTAGTTTGTTCATCTATGTAGTTTTCAATCCCAGTTTTAAGAATATAGATGTGGATAGAAATACTTCAAATAGAAATATATAAGGTTTTATAGAAATATGTTATACAAGATGCTTTTTTTATTAATAAGGAAAAAAAACTAAATATGTATTAAGTAGACAATGATAAATACAAATTGGAAACATCTACATCAATTTTTTTAGACTAAATATTGTACCACCGTTCCCAATTTATTTGATTTTTTTATTTTTTTTTCTGTGCGTCACACCTTCATTATTTTTTTAAATTTATTTTTAATCAAATTTATACTTCTTTTTTTATTCAAATGGAACATTTTTTTTGTTCCTTATACTACCAAGATTGTAAAATTTTTATTGCAATGAAAAAACAGCCTAAATTGATTTAGTTATAAATATTTAAATAATTGCTGCCTTTTGAACCGTATATTATTTGAATTTGAAAAACAAAAAAAGCAGTGATATAAGTTACTATTTTGCTTGAAGTCAATAAATCGCAAATAAAAAATATTCATTGTTGGGGATTTAATGCGAAAACTGTAAATTTTTTTGTTTATCATTTTTTTTCTCGTGAATTATTTTTATATTCAAGTTTTCTTATCATTTTAAAGTTATGCAATTTTAGTTGGCACAATAATCAATATGATCATTTTTAAAAGATAAAAATATTTAATCATCGATAAATGAAATTTCGGGAAATACCAATAAAATTTGATGAACAAGCTTTATTGTCCAAATATGAAATTTTTATTTGGGTTAATATAAAGATACTGTTGCTTCTTGTGGTATAAATATCACAAAGATCGTAAATAAAATTGAAACAATATCATTTATTTAGTATTTTGAAGAATGGGCTTAAATATTAGTCTGTTAAAATTAAAGATTAAAAATATTCTTAATTTAAAATTTAAGAAATTATATTCGCAAATTTCTAATATAAAAATATTTCTATTTTAAAATTAGTGATTTTTAAAGCTAAGAAAAAATCACAAATAATTATTTAAATGAAACGAAATAATATAAAAAAGGAGAATATATAACAATTTTGATCATTATAATAATAGTAGTAGTATAAATAGCAATATTACAAATAATAGTTTAAATAGTAATAGTAATGACAATAGTAGCATTAATATTGACGTTTATAAAAAAACAATTTAATAAACGCCATGTTAATAAATTACAACAACAAAAAAAAATTAAGTATATTAGAATTATATTTTAAAAATGTATATGTTTCTTTGTTACAGGACATTTCTCAAGTACCAAAATGTTAAAAACGTCTAAATCAAACAAAAATATCTTATCAGAAATAAGTTATAAGAATTTAGTATTTGATAGCCTTATAATATATTAACACACGTAATATTCATATCATATTGTCGTATCTAAAGAGAATTCGGTTATTTCTAAAATAATTTCCAAAATATTCCTAGTGTAAATAAATTTATTATTATAATGATTTTTATTATTCAATATTTATTTTTGAAAGTAAAGTATATTTATTTTTACATTTTTTTATTCTCTTTTGCCAAAAATCAAACTTTTAATAAACTAGTTTTTCCAATTTTGTTAGAACTAGAATTTTAAAACATTGTCAATTCGTTTCCGTTTCCAAATTGTAACTCAAAATGCAGTAATTTAATAATTTTTAGTTGGTGCTTTATTTGGCATCGTTTGTAAGTATTTCATTTTAATTTTTAAAACTTTTCATTATTCTGAAGTATCACACATATAATAATTTATCTATTCTATATAGTCTTTAATTACCATATAGAAAAATTATTTTTAATTATTTCTCTTAGTTGAATTAGGGTTTCTGTTGGTGAAACAACCCAAGATAATGATTATTTTATTTCTATATTGAAATAATCAATGTTTATTTGTCTGTTGTATATTATATTGTTTATTATTTAGATTTTTTTCGACATGAAAAAAACCTGCACATTTAGTACATGCAAAGTATTATTAGTTAATTTAAAATATAGACTGATTTTTTAAAGTGTCTAAATAATAATGATAGAAGAAGTGAGCATATTTTCAACCGAAAGCGTATATTATACGACAGATTCATCCTTGAAAATAGCTTATTGCACCATATCATACTTTCCATTATTTGTTGGTTTAAAAAATAGCTCTGAATGGAGAAGAAGGTGAGTGCAAGTGTAAAAAATGGATAGGATTAAAAGAATAAATTGTAAAAATTTTTTAAATTAAATACATTAAATAATCTATATTTGAATTCCTTTACTCTATTTCTTCTACTGACTTACATTTCAGATTTGTTTAAAAAGTTTGAATATAAAATATTTTTGATCAAATTGCAATTTTTAAGTTTAAATCACAAAAATACTTTAAAGGTTTTTGAAAAAAATTAACAGTAGCTAATATTAATTTTCCTTTTCCGTTTAAAACATCTAAATTAGAAATTTGGGGAGGCAAAAAGGCAAGTTCAAATCATTCAATTATCTTTATACGTTATTAGTGTATCGTTTACATCGGCATATCAAGTTTATTAAAGTTTTTTTCATAGAAAAAGTGTTAAAAATTTAAAAATAGTGCAATCGATTTTTTTTTGTTTTTACCATGAATCAGTAATTACTATATCTCTAATAGTACAAAAAAGGCTAAAACGATAAAATTTGTATGTATATACATGTGTTGTAAAATGAATATAAATTTCGAATAGTAAATATTATTTTATGTACTAATTTAAAGATATTTTTTTGAACAATAAATTTATAAATATGATTTATATTTTACATCTTTTCTTAACTTTATCTATATTTTGAGTACAATAGATATTTTGAGATGTGAAATATTAAATCGAAGTAAACATAATTATCTATTAGTAGAACTACTAAGCATTATTAATATCGAAAATTAAAAAAATAGATAAAGTTTGTGATATTTCAAAATTGATATTGCTTTATATATTAATTCTATTTAAAAATAAAAATAAATAATTTTTTTTCATGCATTAATGTATGATAATTTACTTTCTATGCACTTCTCTTTGAGTTAATTGGTTCTAATTTAAAAATGAATAATAGGAATGAGATTTGAGAGTTTTAGAGCGCCGATACTTATCCGGAATCATATTTTTTCATTTTTATTAAGTATATTATTACTAATCTTATTGAGTATGCTTAATCAAACAAAAATTTTAGTTTAAGCTAATTTTCGACCAGCTTTCATTTATTGAAAATACCATGGGTAATTCTTAAATGAAACCAAAAATATTGTTTTACTTTTCGGTGCAAAAATTTAGATAAATTTCCTGTAATTTACACTCTAAAATTTTTATTTTCAACAATCATAAATCCAACAGCAAAATAATAATTTACTAATAAAGTATTTCACATATTTTATGTATCAACATTAAGAGTTTTTTAATTCAAAAATATACATTGCTTTAAAAAACAGCATAAATAGTTCTTATGTTTCAAAAATTGCTACAATTGTTTTGCACATAAAAAACTGTGAAATTCTTTCTTAAAAGCGAGAAGGAAAAGAAAAAAAAAGTTTTTAATATTTATCGAAACCCCCTGCATGTATAGCCATAACACATTTTAAAAACTTGAATTTTTTGAATTTGACATACTTCTATAACAGATATTCGTAGTGTTTTTAAATCAATATTTAACGGATATATGATTTAATAACCAAAATTAATAATTGTACATATCGAATTTCATTTTTTTGTTCAGAATACTGAAAATTTTCTAAGCTTTATATTTTTTTTTATTTTTTATAATTTTGTTTAAAAACAGGTTTTTTTCAGCCTCAAAAAAAAACACCTTCAAAGATACCTTTACACACCAACAAACCGCAAATGTATAGACAATAAAATAATATAACAAAATCAAATTGTATTTTATCTGTTAAATAAACCATTCAGCAGTTTAAGGGTTAGTTATTCGAAATGAACCAATTTTTTTTTGAAATAACTTAATATAAATTTATATTTTTCAGGTCGCTGAATATTTTTTAACTTGTCTATTTTTAAATCTGCATATTTGATTAAACGTATTAATATTACAAAAACTTTTATTAAAATTCAAAGCGCCTTTTGTCACAGGAAACAAATGAAGCCTTTGACATTTGTAATTAAAATATACGCATAATTAATTTTACATTTTCAAATAGTATATTAAAGATTAATAATTTAAACAAATTTAATTATTTAATCTTAAATTAAAATAAAACTAAAAGATTTAATAAGCATTTATTATAATTAAAACAAACAATCTAGATGAAATATTTTTATTTCTGATAGATTTTTTACTCTATCAAAATAAAAAATATAAAGGATGCGAATTTAATGATTATGAAGAGTTTTAAAAACACTTTTTTTAGATCTCTAAATAAATATGAATATTGTGAAAACTCCAAGTCTACTTATATTCAGAGTATTTATACCTTTTACGAGAAAATATTCAAAAGTAAATTTTTAAAAGGTTACTTTTCATTATTTACTATTGATAATTTTTCTGGTGATTATTAAATTAATACGAAAAAAAGAATCAAGCGAAAAAGAATAAAGGAATTATATGATTTCAAATACAATAACGCGGGAATTTAAAGGTGTAAGAAGAGAATATAGATAACATTAGAAAAGAGAAAAGCAAGAATAATAATTCGTTTGTTTATACTTTGTAATTTATGACCTCTGTCTGTTTTCGAAGCAACCCAAGATTCTATCGATAGTCCTCAAGCACCATTACTCATGAAAGATCGCATCCCAGTGGGGTTGGTTTGTGCTGTCTCTGATAACGAAGAAATATTCAGATTCTGTTGTAAATTTTTGATTGTTCAATTTAATTTTTTTTATTAGACCCTTCCTTTTAGGATTTGATTTGAATGTGGTTATCGCAATAAAAAGGATTTTATGTAGAAAAATTATCTCAAATTGATATCAATAACTCTATATTTCTTTTGATTCTCTTAGAGTTGCATTCTAATGTAGGAACTATATTATTTATATAAAAATGGTTTAGGTGCTTGTCGCTTTCTAGGTTTTGTTGCCTAGAATCGCGTAGAATAAAGTGAAAAATGAATATAAATAATAGTTTTTTTATGTGTAAGTTTTAATGATATCGCTTTTTGCGTTGTTTTGGTACGAAATTTTTACTCTCTCTTTTTTTGTAAAATGCACTTATATATACTTTAAAATAAAACACAATCTTAATTGGTATAAAATTTCCTAAATCTGAAACTAATTTGAATAAGATCAATATATGTCATATTTATAATTCAAACACTTAAAAATCAAATGAAAGCAAATCGATAAGGAAATTTTAAAAATTCAATTTAGTCAACACATGTGTCGTAATTTAGTTGCGACAGTGTTGCAGATATTAAACGAAAATTTTGTATTCTAAAAAAATACATTTAAACCTTAAGTATTTTGTTATTTAAACTGAACAAATATTACAAAGTTTTGTTGTAAAATTAAATTTTTTTATTTTTCATTCTTTTTTATCGAAAAAAATGTATTGGTTAAAACTCTATTAAATATTTAAATTAGTTTATATAGATTTAACAGTATGTGGTTTTAGAATTTTTTAACTTTTGTTTATAAAATCATGGAAGCAAAAACTATACGTCCACAACATTTTTATATGTTAATGTGTTTTTAAACACTATATTTTTCAGATAAACAGAAAATTTTCTATGTGTAGCTATTTTTTTATATATTTTTGTGTTCAGAATCTTAAACGAACCAAGGTAAGTTTAAACATCAAAAATTTTGAAAGTATCATATACACAAAATTTTTGTGTTTTTTAATACTATATAGATACAAAATATAATCTATTAATTATAATTGTATATTTTTATCTGTTTCTTGCTAAATTGTTTCGAAAAACGAACTTTATTTTTTTTGAATCTATATTTACAAAATTTTCAAATGTAATAAACACTAAATAACATTTTTCTTCTTGCTTTTTTAACAAATTAAATATTTTATAGAATATAAGGCTAAAATCATTTGATGTAAAAAATTACCCTTTCAATATTTTGGTTGGATTTTTTCATTTTTAAATTTTATCAATAAAAAAAGATACTTTTTGTGCCACAATTTACTTATAAAATTTTTTTAATTTATAAAAAAAGTTTTAAACTTTACAGATTCACTTATATTACAGCTTTTAAAACTGTAAAAATACGTCAGACACAAATTGCGAGCTTTTTCATTAAGGATTAGAATTTTGAAATTTAAAAATTTATCTATTATTTTTTAGTTTTCATAATTGCTTCGATTTTATTGAAAATTTAATTTTGAAATATGCATCAGAATAACATGTTAAAGAAATCAAATCTATAAAATTTGCATCAATGTTTTAAGTTTTATAAAAATAAGGTTAGAACTTTGCACATAAAGTAAAAAAATGATATACCTTTAAACAAACTATATCACGAATAAAAAAACTTTTTAGATGCAAAATTTTCTTTTTTAATGTTTTTTTCTTATTTTCGCTCTTCAGGAAACCAAACCTTAAAGGTTATTTTTTGTTTACTAGAATTTTCTACCGTCTAACGAAAAGGTTTATGCAGGAAAAAAGATATTAAACGTAAAAAATTCAAAGAGATTTTAAGATTTTTCGTTGCATGCTAAATGTTAAAATAAAAATTTCGCACATATATTTTTAAATTATAGCAAAAAAATCATAATATTGAGGTAAAGAAAATTAGAAAAAAAATAATTTGAAATATATCAATCGACGTATATTCCCAAGTGATTCAAAAGATTATATAAAATCGAGAATATTTTTTAAATACTGTACATTTCGATTATTTATAGGTATATGTGCTTGTTTTATTTTTCATGTTTTTTCAACTCTGCAGATATTTATAGTTTAGTGTATTTCAAACATTTTTATCTTTTGAAGTATGATTTTAGCTATTAAATTATCTCTATAATAAATCTTGCATGTCAAATTAAGATTTTAACAGAAATATTGCAAAATCACTATATTTTAGGTCTTTTGTGGAATTTTTTTGTAAAAAGGAATCGTTTTTTTTATAAAAAATAATCAATGTATAATATGTAATTAGTAATAACAATTATTGTGTAAATATCGAAAAATATAAAGTATATATTAATTGCGAGTTGTTGGTATAACTAAAGATAATTTTTATTAAAAAAACATATTAATGCCATATTTTATCATTTAAATTTCAAAAAGTGCGTTTTAAATACATTATAATATTAATTTTAATGACAGTTTTTTTTAAAACAAAACAAATTACTTTGAAATAAAAACTAAAAAACCTTTCAACGATAAGATGTTTATTTCTTGTTGAAAAGAATATGAAAATTTCGATAATGAAAGATGAATATGTTACAATATTTTATATGAATTTATATTAATATTTTATGTTATCATACATATTTTTACTTCTTTTGTTTTTTAACATCTATCTATTTGGTAATTGACTATTTGTTAACGACAATTCAGTAGAAATAAAACTTAAAAACAGTTGATACGTTAAAAAAGAAAATTTTAGCTGTTTTGTTATAAAAATTAGAGATAAAATATAAAATTGCGCTGGTTTTTAACAATTTTATATACTACACCTGAACCAAAAAAAACTAATTTTTCTATACACTTTTTAGCTAAACAAACTTAGGTAGAAAAATAGTGTAAGCAAAATATAAAAGTACTGTGGATGTTATGGCATAGATTTTTTTACTTACACTATCTATTCACAAGTAGACATATGTTCGGTTTGTCAATTGTTTTTTCTTTTTTAGGTGCAATCTGTATGGGTAAAAATAAAATCTATAAATACCATTAGAATAGTGGAAATATTTGTAATTGTAAATCAAAAACCTAGAATAAAATGATTAAGTTTATTAAAATTTTACAAAAAAAGACAATGAAAATGTATTTGAAGATTTAAGTTTTGTTGTATTTTATGCGAAATATTTTATTACCTAATTTCTTTTATTTTAACGCCTATTGATGCAATAACAGTTGTCTGATATTCAATATATAATGATAAATGTAATAAAACATTCATTTATTTTTCTCTTGTTTAGTTATATTAAATCTTGTTTAATAAAATACTTTGCTTCTTTTTTAATTAATGATTTTTAATTAATTCTAAGAATAAAATTTTATTTTTTCTTTATTTAAATATTTGATATAAAATTTATAAATGTTGTCTTTCTACAAATTTCAGTTTAGACTTTAGATACTGTCCTGTTTAACAATTTTTGTTTACCGCTTTATCCAGCGAATCAATCATAAATTAGAAATTAAAATATACAAATGTATCGGAAAAAAACATATTGATAGAAAACCGAAACAATTACACAAAAACAAACAATTTTTAAGTAAATAATTATTTAATTTTTTTTTGTACACACTATGATTCAACCCATCAATATAAATAATGTTACAAAAGCGATATGGTTAAATTCTAGGGAATACTTTACAATGTATACATAAGATATCTTCAATTTCATGAGAATGAATTTATATTATAATTAACCTTGTTCCATTCTTGAATTTTCTAGGAGGTAGATTAAAAAATTGTAATACATTTTGGGTGGTTCACAAAAAATTTATAACAAACATTTTCTTTAGAATTATAATTTATTTGTAAATTTCTCAAATAGATCTCCAAAACAATTAAAAAAAGCAAACACAATATAATATAATAAATTTTTAGAATAAGGTTATTTTTAAAACACATTAAATGGATTTTAATTACATTTTAAAAAAACAATATAAATTTTACCAATTTTTAAAATAGTTTTTTGTATGCAAATATTATTTTTTTAGGATATTATAGAAATGATGAAACTATTGCTGTTCAATATTTATATCTCATTTTTTGCTGTTATAGTTTTGAATTTTAGATATTTCTATATATTTTTACTATTTAAAATACTTCTTTTATTCTATATTTGTTGTAACCATAAAATCTATGCCTATTTTTTACTTTCTTTATACAAAAAGGTTTCTATAAAATATAATTGTGTTTCTCAATTTAATTTTCTAAATATTATTTCTTATTGTTGTGATTGATATAAAGGAAAAATCTCGGGTCCTAAAAAATTCAGGACAAAAAGAACATTTTTATAATATATTTTAAAATGAGAACCGATTGTGCACATTTTGTTTCAATTCTTCAACTCTACATATCAATCGGATTCTAAATTTTCACCAAATAATTTTTACAATCATGTGTAAATGCTGTCACAAGGAAAATATTTTATTTTTTATTCTTTCATTTTCATTTTACAATATTTAATAAATTTCTATAATATTCTATTGATCAAGCAATATCACATAAATATTTTTAAATTTGTCAAAAAAACTTGTTTTTGAATTGGATATTAATAAATTTCAGTTATGAATCTAGCATAAATTTACTACATAAAAAATCATTGCTAATTTTTTCTACATACAATGTTTTTATATTGAAATTGATAATTGTAGATTGATTTATAAAGTGGTAAAATAAAAATGCAAAATTATGTACATAATTACATTTGATATTGCTTTTTTCTCAAAAACGAAAAAAATATTTGATAGAATCATTTTTAAATGTTTTAAAATTTTATCATGATGAAAAATGTGTTAGATATTTTCTATCAAAGAGATTTTTTTGATTATAACAATTTTTGTAAATTGTCGATAAATATTTTGTATGTTGGGAAAAACTTTTTCAAATAAAAAAATATTCTATCCACCGAATAAATGAAATTAAAACATTGGCCTTTATATATGTCATTGAGAAAAGTGCAAAAAATGCACAATAAAAAACAATGGAATCAAAAAAAGAAAGAATTGTTTAGTAATATACCATGTTTTTTATATTATTAGAAAGTTTAACATTTATCAATTTTGCTTGATCTACATCAGAAACATTTATTGCGCTTTCAAAGCACAAGATCATCAACAATATAGATAGTTTTAATTATTTTGACCACATCTACAATATTCTACTTCTTATATTCTGTTCAGATTGTTTTCTTAATTAATCAATTACTTTTACAAGTTATGATTTATTTCTGTAAATTTTCTATCAATATTATTGGTAACGTTGCCGTCGTAATTTGAAAAAAGATATTCAATATATAAAAGAATTTGAAATATATAACCACAAGTTTGTCGAATATCTATATATTATATTGGATAGCAAGATATAAATCATAATATAGAGGTTCTCGAGTATCAATTCGTAAATTACGAACATTCGTTTAATCAGGGGCACGTAAATAAAAATTTTGGAAGTAATTCGACCTGGGTTTAAGTTTTAGAAAGGATAAGACTAACAATCGCAAAATTTTTATTTAATTGAAATAAAATGATATTAAACAATAAATTGTAGAAATTATTTTCTATATTTTTTACGGATTATACTGATGAACAATTTTTGTCGAAGTCAATAATTTATTTTACCTTATTAAATGTCTCAATAACTAAAATCGTAGCATTCTATAAAATTTTTATGACACATAATTTTTTTGATAGTCTATATAATAAAGCATTTTTGCCAGTTTAAAAATGTATTTAAACAATTTTTTTTATAAAAATATATTCATTATATTTAATAACTTTAATAAAACCATTTAAATATGATTTTAATGCAACATTGAGATCTCTATTAATATATTATCATATAAAAATCTCATTTGTTTTCTAGTTCTTAGATTTTTTATGCCATAAAATGGAAAATATTCTTCCTCATTGTTTTTTGTCGATCCATATAAAATCTAAAATTGTTTTATCAAATTTTAAGGTTTGTTCACAATCTAAATTCACAAAAAGCATATTGCATTATTAATTTTTTGGTGATATTTTTGTTATATATGAGATACAAATTTTAGATCTAATTTTTTAATAAAATTTTGTTATATGTTTCTTAAATTATTTTTTTGCAATTCAGCGGATAAATATGCGATACACAATACAACGGTTTTTTCTTGGTGAAATTTGAACAATAGATAAAGTTAAGAACCTTTGTTGTGCTATTTGATAATCTAATAGTTATTGAAAAAAAAATTTTAGTGTAAAATATTATTTTTTTTATAATATGATTCTCCGTGAATTAGTAACACGATTAAATAGTATATTAAATAGCATATCATCTTAAGATTAATAGATATTATATCTATTTGTGTGCTTATTTTTAGTTTATTATAAACCATACCATTATACCTGCTAATCTTCTGATGTTTATATTGCTAATACTTACAATAATCGTATTAAATCACCTTTATCTTACTTACAATGTTTATTTACATTTTTTAAGATTCAAAAACATAATAATTTACATCATTGAAGTACAATTTTCCGCACATTAATTGTAACTATTCTAATGATATAGAAAGAAAAAAATATAATTTTGTATAAAAAAGTAAATTAACAATATTTGAAATACGAACTTTTGCTTATATTTAAGATTAATTAACATGTGATGTATATCACAACTATAATTACTTGTGTTAGATCATAATTTTTTTGTTGTACCACACACAATTTTCCTTAATGGTGATTTACTATTTTATTATTTTTTTAATTTTTATTATAATTTGTCTAAATAATATGCTGTTGCAGGAAGGGACTTTGTTGTATTGTAGAAAGTACTCTACAATATTAAAAACACGCCTCGAATTATCTGAGGGCAATTGTTTCTTATTTGTCACCTCGTCCCTTGCCTGGACGCTGTTGTACCTGTTTGTATAAAACTTCACAAAATAATTTTTTTGAGTCATGTGTTTTTTTATTTAACAATTTTTAATGCTTGTTTTTTTGCCGAATTTTCTTAATTAACAATAAAATAAATAATGAAATTAAACATAACAAAGCATAACATAACATTACATAGCCTCGAAAATAAACAAGCCACTAAAATTTCCACTTCATTTAAATTGTGGTTCTAGTATTACTGGTATTACCACATAATACATCTCAAATAATGTATCCACATATAACGAATGCAAAAACCAAAAACTTACAAAAATAAGTAAATAGTCTGTAGTAATAAACACCGGTCTATAAATAAACTAAAAAAACAACTCTGATGCAACTATTTCTATATAAAAAAATAATGGCTGACAGTTGGTAGTACCTTATATGTTATCAAAAACATAATACAACATATAAAACATTAGTAATAATTCAAGAACATATATTTGATTTTTTATTCATTAATATTTTTTTAATAGATAAAAACCAAAAATAATCAAAATTTATGACATATTTTTTATTGGTTACAAAAATAATCCATTATAAAATACTTTTTTTAAATTGATAGTTTTAGTCTTGATTATAGTTTTTATGAAACATAAATTTTTTCAAAAGAGCAATTATTATAACTAATATTTTTTTGCTGAAATTCGAAAATCACAATCAAAGGAAAAGATATCAACATCCATATTTGCTAATTTTATATAAAATTGATTTTCGAAAGATCTGTTTTATTGAAATTTGATAAAATTTCAAGTATCAAAATTAAATAAAAAATGGTATTAATCTATATTTAAAAATTATTTTTTTTACCAAATGTTTAATTAAAATTTTTTCTAATTTTTGTCCATAAAAAAAATTGTTATAAGTTAAAAGCAATTAATATCAAAGGGATCGCATTTATATTAAGAAAAACATTGTTGGCCTTATGTTACACAAAAAATGTGTCTTTTTGTTTATTTAATATATTTTTCCTATGAAAACTCATTAAAAACAAAAAAAACAAAATTTGGAAAACAAGTTTATCAATAGCAGCTATATTAATAAACCTCTAATTTGAAAAATATATCAATGTGAATAGAAACTAATTTATAAATAAAACACCCTTATAAAATGCGAAATATTTTAATATACAGAGTATTCATCGCGATTGTCAACTTATCCCATCTGTTGTGTTTTCAAAGACAATAAAAAAATTAATGCGTGGTTTTTTTTCAATACATTTGTGAGAAAAACTTTCTGGTTATTGATTTTATTAAAAATGAATTATGTATGTCGCTTTCAAAAATTAGATTGAAACCTAAAAAATACTTGCACATCAAAGAATGGTTTACACTAAAAGTAAAAATACTTTAATCGAGGTTTTATTATGAATCGCATTTTATTATGTCAATTTGTGCTTAAAACATAAGCATACATTTTATGTGCTTTTTAAGTAGCGAAACTTTTTGCACCACAAAATCGTAATATTTTTTTCTTTTATTGACATTTTAAGAGAATCTTATATACCTTAATGTCAAAAAATGCGAGAATAATATCTTTTACGAAAATGGCATTAGGTATTAAATTTTATTTAATTTTTATTGGTTTTTTATAATTTTTAAAGAAAACGCCAAATTTAATTGTTTGTATTGGAAAGTAGGGATGCAGACAATTTATTTTTTTTTATTTTCTTCTTGTCAACCTTCTTTTACTTTTGACCTTACTATAAACGGGAAACTTCATTCTGAAAGATTGACAAGTTACGTACGTACCTTTTCAAATGATCCAAATTTAAACTTTGATAACATAATCATCAATACATTAAAATTTAAGTGACATATTGAACAAATAATAAAAATATTTTATTGATAAAATCGAAATCTTAAACTTTTCAATAATTTGACTCTTGTCAAATTGAAACGAAAGGTATTTCTATCGATACCCACACAAATGGATTGGACATTTTTATTTTAATATGAATCTTTCGCATTCTGTTACAGCTGATAAATATTTGTTTTTTAATTTGATGTGCTTTTTATGTGAGATTTACCTATATCCGAAGCTTAATACGTACACATCAATTTAATTACAACTAAAAAAAGAACAGCAATTTACACAAGGTTCTATTATTTTGATCAAACTATCATTTTGTATTTTTTCTGGAAGTAGCTAAATCTAGCTTTGTTGCAAAATTGTTTTGTTAAATATTTTTTAATAGATTTCTATAACAAATTTATTGGACTAAATTATATATATAGGCTATAAATTTTGCCTTATTATTTGAGAAATTTAGTTTTTAAAGTAAGAACTCTATTACTATTGTAATGGTGAATACACAACAAATATTGTTGATGATTTTTTTTTATTTCAATCATGATTTTTATACCAATGGTTATTTCATCGTTTAGGTTGATGAAATAATGAATATACTTTTATTTGACATTATAATATTTTTATATTATTTTGTGGAAAATAATTGTAAAGTTTTGTGTGGTACAGTTGTTATACAAGCAGGTTGAACAAGAACAGGTTGCAAAATTTACGTGTATTGGATAAGCCTTTTAGTTTGGTGGAAGAAATAATAATATTTTTAAAACATATTTAATAATGTTTATTTTTGCGCAAATAGTGACCAAAGAGCAATAAATTATGCTATCAATAGTAAATTTTAACACCAAAAATTGTTTTTTTGATAAAAAAAATAATAGCTAAAGAAATGCTAAATTGTAATGTAATGAATGAATTTTTTTTGATAATAAGTTTTTCAATAAAAATATATATTTATAACAAAACATGCATATGACTGATCAATATGAAACCTTTTTTTACCTTGCTACGGATTTAACAATAATACTTATTTAATTGTTCTCAGCTGCCCGAGCAAAATGTAAATTCACAATAATGTATAATTCTCTTTATAGCGCCCTACAGCTCTCTAAAAATTCCTAGAAAAAAATTAATATAATTGCGCGAAAGAAAAACCCTCATTCATTTCATATTATAAAAAGGCTCGTAGCAGCTAAGCAACGAATACAGTGCGCAATCATATATAATTGGCCACTCTATATAAAGAATATTGCTCAAATATTTTCCTTTTAAATTTATACCTACCTAATGGACTTCGTCAGCGGAATACTGCTTATAAATAACCAATATGGTTCAAACCAATCCAAAAACGTGAATTACAATAAATTTATGTATTTTTGTATTCTGCTGAGTATCATATAGAAAAGATATAGATAAATAAAGTGTTATGAAAATTTACATAAATAAATCAAAAAGGCTTATTAGGAAAGTCTATTATTATGCGAAATTGCCGCTTCCGTTAGTTTAAATTAAAACATTGTTTAAATTTCTATTGATTTGTGTGTAAAGAACAGTTTCTGGTTTTTTATAAATTTGTCAGACAGATTATAGTTATTCAAAACAGAAACGAACATACTTAAATCAAACTGTTTTAGAATACATTTAAAGTTTATTTAAAAGTAATTCTTTTTATGCTATGTATTGCAGGCAGCAATATTTTTTTGTAAAATTACCTAAAATTTAGTATATATTACTTACAAAACTTTTTTTTAATCTTTATTCCGCTACATATATTCAAAAATTCTATTTTATAATTTTTTTCTTTTTTATCTTTTTAATTTATGTTATTGTAGTAGATAACCTACCAAACGATGACATTTTTGGTTGCCATAAAAAAATGATCCAAATACGAAAATCCAATGTAATCCACTAGTTACCTCACGATTTTTACTTCAACGTGCTTATAAAAGAATTAAAAACACTTCTGACGTATATCGGAACCAAAGAGAGGAAAAGTAGGATTTAAACGCCACTAAGCGAAAACAATACAGTAATACTATACATTAAATAAAATATACATAAAAACACTTTTAATTACAGTCTTTCAATTTATTTATTCTATTTATGTTACTCGACCAGGACAGTCGTCCAGACCTGCAAACTAGATCTTAAATTTATATATTATCCTATTAATAACCCTTTACGCGACTAAACAAACATATAACCTCCACTAACAAGCAAATAAGATTGCGTTTTATTAATTCTTAACTAAAATTATTGTATAGATTTTTTACTATTATCAAATTCGTAATATTTTAATTTGATTTCAATAGTTACAAAATATAAAAAATTTTTTTATAAAGATTAAAAACTTCTTAAAAATTCACATAGAAACGATGTGCATGCAAATAATGTTTTAAATATTTACTTGATCGAATTTTTTTAAAGTAAATTTTTCATAATATTTATTTTATGGGTTAGAAAATAATCAATACTTGATGTGAACGATTTATTTTTGCTGTCTAATATGAGCGGCAAGATAATTTCGCTGTTTGAAAATAATAAAAGAGTCTAAAAGAAAATATAAAGATTAGTATCATCGTATTTATATTTTTTGCTATATTGCTTTGTTTTTTCCTACTGTATGGAACTCTTCATCGTTAGATTTTCATTCTTCAGTTTCGCTTTTCATGGTTTATTATTTATTTTTTTTATATGTTTTAAAAACATTAGGAAAAACCATTCTTGTCAATGAAATCCCACAACAGAATAAGGTAAAAAAATTACACTGAAGCCTTTCAAGGCGATGATCCTCTACAATTCAAACTAAAATTTTAAAGTTGCTTGAATTATATTGAACTGCCAAAGAGTATGTTCATTTTTTGAAGAGTCGTTGAAATTTAAAACTTTTTTTTATTGCTATTTTTTTTATAGATTTTTTTCATCCTTTGTGAATTTTTTTTTCTTATGTTTTTTTGCTTCGTACTAATACATAGAGGGAATTAATCAAACACTTGGTAATTTTGTAGATGAATGCGTCTTCTACCACATAATTATAGATGAAAATACCAATAATAGTTAAGAGATATTGAAAATAAAATAAAATATATATCTGATATACTGAACAAAAAATTGTTTCAAAAGTTAAATACCCTCTAAATTTAAATAAGAATTGCCAAAAATTTGTAAATGAACCTTACAGGCTATTTCAGGATAACATATAAACATGTGTAAGAATAATATTGATATATTTCTAACCATAAAAATTAAAAAACAAGTAATACAAGAGATATAGAATTTTGAAACCGTTGTTAGATTAGCTATCTTGGCTAAAAGATAACAAAAAATTTTTTTTTTGGAACAGTTTTATGTTTAATTATTGTTTATTTATAGAGAAAAAATCTATAATTAAACAATATAGAAATTAAAGGTATTCGATTTCTTCATCAAATAATTTTTGAGATAAATACTATCTTAACACACGAATAATATAAAAATCATTTATTAGATAAATTCAAATATTTAAACGTACTGAATATAAAGAAAAACGTCAAAATCGTAAAATTTAAATTAAAAAAAGATTTTTTAGCAAATGATTTGTCATAAAATATCAGTAAAATTTTATTCATTGATAGACAAACCAATACTCTTAATATTTAGAAAATACACAAACAAAATTTCACACGTAAAAATTCATATTTGACCTATTGGTTAATTTTTATGATGTTTTTTTTCTTGTTCAAAAAATATTCAGTCAATATATGAACTAAAGAATATAGCACAATCATATTTATAATCTCGAATAGTGATCCACCTTATGTAGATACTTTTTTTAGGTATTACGAACTAAAAAGCTTTTTTTGAAAAAAGCATTTTTTTTGTAGATTAACACAATTATTCTTATTTTGAATTTTTTTCCGATATCTTCTATTTATTTTACCAAAAAAGCACCATGTTAACATATTAATAGTTTTAATTTTTTATGCATACTAAAAAATCTAAATAGAGTGTTACTGATTGAAATTTTAATTTAATCTGAATTCCGCCATTTTGAGCTAATTTTACGCAATCAATCATGGTTTTTGATGAAATTACATTATAGCATTTTGATGTCATGGATTAAATACTTGTGAAAAGTTTTTTTTATTAATTATCAGTCTATATATATATTAATAAAAGGTTTTATAACAATAAAACTTGATATTATGTAATTATGAAATGTATAAAAATAGGATTTCATAACATTTAATCACTGAAAATTTGATTTGTATATTTAATATTTAATTAAGTCATTTTTTTATTTAAACCCAAGTTTTTTTTCTAAGTTAGTTTCTATGATAAATTATTAGGTTCATTCATCTTTGTAAATTTTTGATCAAAACTTTATAAAAGACACGATCAAAAAAACAATTTTTTAGGGGTCTTAAATAGTTAAAATGATAAAGTATTAGTAATACAAGAATATATTTTACAATTTTTTTTTATCTAAACTAAACGAAAAAATAAAATCGATCAAAAAATGTAATGTATTAAAATATCGATTAAATAAATTTCTCATAGATCAAAGGTTATTAAATACTATTTGTTTAATGTATATTCTTCCAAATATTGTTCTGTTAGGGCTAAACATTTGATACATTGAAACAAAGGTAAAATTTTTTTAAAATTCTTGGACATTATATTTTTAGCAATAATGGTTAATAATATCTTTACCTTTTTAATTATTACACCTATTATGCTAAGACTATCTCTAGCAATATTTTTACTGTAAGAAATTCATTTCTTTTTCTTTATTACAATAGCTCTTAAAAATCACTATTTTAAATATGCTAAAAAATTTATAATAATAATTGCGCATGGTAGATTTTGCCATAACGAAACCAAAACACATTTCAAACAATATTTTTAAATTGTAAATTTTTATAAAATAGAACACAAAAACCAAATAAAAACTTATTGGTTTTAATAAATTATATTATTTGGTATTTATTATCACAAAGTGAAAATGAAAAAGGCAATATTGAATCGTGTAAATGATATTTTTTTTTATTTAATTAAAATAAATTTTTACTATCAACATATCTTAATATTTCCTTTGTGAAATACCTTGTCAAATCTATTTTCCGGTATATCGAGCGTTTCATAAAACCGTCAACGATATTTCTGCATTCTTCTATTTCCCGAAAACTTTCGGCAAGTGAAGCTAAAAACTCGTCAAATTCGAAGTTCAAGAGTTCTTCTTTCATCGGTAGAAAACAATTGACGCAAATATGAGAATGAGAGTTTGTCTTATATCCACATTCTGTACATATATATTGTGTGCAATAAATTTTTCTGACTTCTTTGCGGAGCATGTCGTACATTTTGTATACGTAAAATGTTGAATCTATGTTATTATTACATTTTGAGCACTGCTGTGTAGGATCTTGGATTACTTGACAGCATGGGGTGCATATTTTTATTTTTGTTTTTGGTATTTCTTGTACGTTTTTTACTATCCCGAATATTTTATTTATATCTTCTGCAGAGATGCCTTCAAAAATAGTAAGCAATCTGTGTAAACAGGATAGAATCTGATTTTCAATATAATAATTATAGTCCAGGAAGAAATTTTCACTTGGTAAGAATGTTCTTTGATTGAGAGGCTCCGATTTTTTGCCCTGACCTATTACATAGCTAATGATGTCACCTTTTTTGTAAATTATGTTTTTCTTTTGTAGTCTTTGTGCCAATGCAATGTGAGGTAAATGTTGTGTGTGATTATATGAGTCAGGGTCTTTCTTAAACATTGTATTAATTATGAATTTTTCCAATGGCAGTGTTTCTATATTTTGTTTATAATCAATCATGACATCAACTAATCTTTTAATCAACAAGGGATTGCCATTGTTTTTCACAAATTTATTATCGGCATTTTTTGCAAAATGCGATTTCGATGTATCAGATTGGTGCAGTTTTTTTTCTTTTTGTGAATTTAATTCTTTCTCTAATAAATTTGAGGTCGAATTTTCTGTTTTTGTATCATCGATGCCTTTATTATTCAATAAATTATTTGCATTTATATTATTGTTCTCATCTGCAGTCCTCTTTTCCAGATCAGTTATGAGAATATCAAACACTTTGCTTGTAATATCGTTGCAAACAGGAGAAAAATCTCTGCGCATGAAATCTAAACCTTTTGCCTCCACATAACTATCAAAAGTGCCGTCTTTTTTATAGTCAATAACAAGACAGCCGTATTTCTTTTTTGTATACAAGGCAATTTTTTTGATAATTTTTTCTACTTCAATTTCGATAAATTAAAACGACTGTTGATTTTGTTTTTGAGATCGACCGACATTTTAATTGCTTCTTTGTAATTCGAATTTAAACCTGGCAACATTGTATCTATCATTATGCTGTCTGTATCACCATAAATAACCTTCATTTTCAGCAAATTTTCGGCTATTTCCTTTGTTTCCTTCAGTAATTCACGACCTTTGTATGTTATATAACTCGCCATTGTAAAATTACAAAACCTCGAGAAATTTGCACCCAAACAGCCGTAAATACTATTTGCAGTTAATTTCAAAGCTTTCTGGCGTGTTTCCAGAAGCATTAATTGTTGTTTGTCAGCTGTTGATTTCATTAAATCTTTGACAGCACGTCTTCTTGAAACCAAATTATATAGTATTCGAGGTAGAAACCCCATCATATCAACAATTTCAAGCTTCGAAAGATTTCTAGCTGACAAATTATTATTCTCACTTGTTGTAGTTTTTTCAGAATTCATCTGATTTTTATATTTATTCTCTAAATCGGTAAAAAAAATTTTCAATTCCTCCTGATTTTTTTCTTTGAAATTGCAGCTTGATTCATCATCAAATAATCCAATTGTAGAAAAGCAAATATTGTGTTCTTGAATAATTGACGGATAAAGAGAACTAAAATCCAGAAGTAAAATTAAATTTTCATGAAAACCTACAACAGGCTGCAAAACCAAACCACCTGAATATGTTCGCTCTTTGAAATCTTTTATATTAGGTGGGAAAAGATAGTTTTTTTCATAACATTCATGCAATAATAAATATTCATTTCTCTCTGCACGTGCATTATGCATTGTTTTTATAAGCAGATTCCCACTGATTTCCGTAAGTTGTTTAGATAACTCGAGTATGTTAAGTTTTTCGAATGCCAAACGTAGTAATCTTATGTTATGAAATAACATTATAAGCGGTTCCATTTCTTTTTTATAAGCTTGTATAAGATTTGTAGTGTAAAAATCTGTTTTTGTTTTTTCAATTTCTTTCCCTCCAAAATCAATGTTTTTAAATATCTGTTTATTATTATCATGCTTATCTTCTTGGTTTTCATTATGATTTTGTAGTCCGGGATCAGAACGTTGATTATCAGATATTTTCGAATCTATAAAGTTATTTCGGGAATGTTTTAGAGCTTTATCATCGTTTATATATCCAAAATTTTTTAATTTGTCGTGATTAGATTTTTTGCCAGAATAAAAAATCTTTTCGATTGTTTCTTTTATCATAGATTTATCAATTTTGATTTCGCAATTAATGGTTTCACAGATTTCTTGCAAACTAAAAGTCCTACCTCTTATGATTTCCTGAACGTTCATATAAAGATCACACGTGATAATTCCAGCGAGATTCAACATTTTGAGGTTTTTGGCGGGAATGTTATGATAAATCAAGAATGACGGTTTCTCTAAATTAATAATACTGTTTAAATGACTGATTAGCTCATTACTATTTCTATAAAGAACAAAACACTCATCTTGTAAACAACTATTTAACTTATCATAAGATGTTTTTACAACACCCGATATCAGCTTTTCTGTGTTGGTTTTTGTATCATGTATTTGTATAGAAAAACTTGATACATCAAAATTATTTATGTTAACAACAAGATAAGCTATTTTTATAAATGGTAATTCATCGTTTTTTATAAACTTGATATCTTGTAAGTCTTTCACAAAATATTTTCCAGTTGTAGTTTCATCAAAATTTGTAATATGCAGAATAGACGGCCCTTTTATGCGATTTGAAATGATAAATTGCTCAATCGGTGATGAAAATTCTTTTATTTTTAGTTCGGTTGCTAAACCTCTTAAATTTTGAGTATTTTCACTTTCATCGTTTTGACTTTTATTTTTGTTTCTATTCGGTACTAGTAATTTGTCAAGATATTGGATGTTATTTATTTCACTTGCTTTCAGTGCTTTGTTATCTTTACCGCTGATTTCTAAGCAAATTAAAGGCAAATCTTGCGGATAACCTTTATAAAAAAAATTTTTTTTCGTCTTTTTATTAACGGAATAGACAATCTCTTTTTCACTTAAACATTTCATCAATCCTTTCAAATAATCCTTGTCGCTGCTGTATAACAAGTATGGTGAAAATATGTTTGAAACATTAATTTTGCATGGCAGAGCTTCGACATTCTTAGTCGTTGGCATTGAAGTTCTTAATTTGTATCCAAATAAGTTTATTGAGCTGTTCGTCTCTTCTTCAACATGCAATAAATAAAAGTACATTCTTGAAAATCCCTGTTATGGGCTTATTTTTGAAGAACGTTATTTGAAATAATAAATGTAATCCGAAATCGAAAATGATTGTCAGACTTTTTTTACAATATGCAAAATTTTGTTTTTCAAACTTCAGAGAGAAACTAAGGTGGTTTTCTTTTATTAAACAACCATTTTATGTGATCGCACAGAAAATTTAATAAGGTAGTTATTACTGAAGCAAAATACTTATAAAAATTGAAAAAATTGTAATCTATGCCACTGTCACCAAAGTCTGGATTTCAATTAGTGAAGTGATTTTTATTAAATTTCAAACATTTAATAAAAAAATTAAGATTTGCATTAAAAATAAGATATTAAAATTTAATAAATATTTTTAATAAATAAATAATAGATAATAGATAAAAGAAATAATAAATAATAAATAATTATTATTTAATATAGTTTAGATGCAATTTTGTATTTTTTTAATTTATATTTTTATTGTGATAAATTTAATAATTTATCAAATACAAATATAGAAACATATAGAAAAGAAAACACATGAAGAGATTCCAGAATAGATATACTTTGTAAATAAATGTTCAAATCGTGCCAATTCCGATTTATATAATATTTATTCTATTCATAATCTATATTATGACCTTCAGCAACAAACTAAAATAGTAGAAAAATCGAAGTTTACAAATGGTTTAGATTATTGGATAATAGTGGTTTTCTTTATTGAATATTCTAAGATATAATTCCTCTCTGCAAAGGAAAACGTGTGTTCTTAATAAGAAACAAAAAGATTTAAAAATTAGGTTACAAATCTTTCACAGTTTTGCATATAAAATAGATTTGTTTTTTTATCAATTATTTTTAAAATACTTTTTGAACGCCAAAAATCGACAAATCGGATTTGTTGAATAAGCCATCTTTGATAGATGACAAAACATATTTTTTTTCGATTATGTTGATTTAAAATAGGTGAAATTTAGAATGCAAACTTCGATAACTAATCAAAAATCAAAATATTTATGATTTCTAGATATTAATAATCACACGTACCAACTATGAAATTTTTAAAATTATTTTTAAATAACATAATTAAAATTACCAGACAATCACCCATTTAAAAACAAATTTAGAATAATTAAAGTTCAGTCAAGTAAAATCAAAATGTTGATTTACTTGAAAATTTAATTTAAGAATATTTTTTATTGCAAAATTAAAAATTCTTATTCTGATAAATTCGCAATATTTAGAGATAAAAATATTAAATGATGTAAATTAGGATTACACATTGAAAAAAAAACAGGAAAAATAAATCTTTTATAAATATTTTTTTTTCAACATTTACACCAATAATCATAACAAAAAATATCTAATTCTGAATTTATTAGAATATTTATATTTCATATTGCGGGAAGATAAATGTGTTAAAGAAGAGTAAAAATGTGTCTCAAAAAGAAAAAAAAATGTAATTATAAATTGCTAGATATTATTTATATATAACCTGTGCTAATCATCGGACAGATTCCCATTTCCTTCGTTTGTTTTTCAGATCCATATATCGTTTTTGGGCGCATTTAGGTGGTTGTTTAAAGGTTTTAGTTATAAACGAAAAATGATCAGATTATTGTGTTCAATTTGATTGGAAAATTCGATTATCCTCAAAATCATCCCTCTTTTGAAGGTTAATTATATATTCTGTTTACAGAAATTCTAAAAAATGCATTACAAGCATCAAAATTTGTTGATCACGTAAAAAATATTTAGAAAATAAGGTATTATAAAATAATAAATTAGCAATATCCGAAAATGTTTATAAATAAATGAACAAGCTAATAACCATAAAACGTTAAATTTTTTAAGAAAAAGTTTTTTTAGAACTTTATTTTTAATGAAATTAATAAGAATCTTTCAAATGATAGCATCTAGACTATGAAAAAATGTTTTTTTTCCAAATGATATAGTGCATGAAACGCATTTAAGTGATTTGCATGTGTAATAACTTTTTTAATATTTAGTGCCACGTCTGGCTGTAAATATTAGAATACTTCTTAATAATCAAGTAATATCAAACAATATTTTTCCTTCTGTAAATTGTATCATGAAAAACGCATTTGAATGATTTTCATGTATAATAACTTTTTTAATATTTAGTTAACATCTGGCTGTAAATATTAGAATACTTTTTAATAATCAAGCAATATCAAACAATATTTTTCATTCTGCAAATTGTGTCATGATATACATGTTGGAAAGATCGAAAAACATATATCGGCTTCTCTCCAATCTACAACCCGTACAATGAGCGCTCAAATTGTCCTTCACGTATACAAAATATAGGCATTAAAAGACATTGAACATGATCTAAATTTACAGACTATTGTTAAACACCATGTTTAAATTCCACAGAAACCTAAAGTAATAGATAAAAAAAGGAATATATTAAAAGAATTATGGGTTTGAAAAGACAAAACGAGACTGATTTGTTTGTGATGTTAACATTTAAAAAATAAAAACATTATTAGATTGATAAGACAAATAGAGACAGAGTTCTTAATAATAAACAATTTAAAAATAAAAACATTGTTGGACTGATAACATAAAATTTAAAAATTGTTAAAGATAATGATGTAAAGAAAAAAAAAGCAGTTTTAGACTGAAATAAAGATTAAAGGATAAATTATTGAAGATAAAAAATGAATTCAATAAAAATGCTGTTTGATCTTAAATGAAACTGTAATCGGAAATGTTGTAAATAAAAGATACAAAAAAATATTATTAAACTTAGAATAAGATTTTGAGACGATTCTATATAAAAAAATATTGAAAAAACATTGAAACTTTAAGAATACTACTTGTAAAGAAGCTTTCAACGATAAAATATTTGAGTATATTATTAAAAAAGTAGCAAATACACTGAAATACCCAAACGAATTAAGATTAATATAATTGTGTATATCAGAGATAACTTCGTCATAAAAATTAAGAGAATTTCAGAACAGTCTAATGAAAAAACATGTGAATTTCTACTAAAATTCGAGATATATTTTAAAAAGGTTGTTTATAAACAAAACAAGCAATTTATATAATATACAAAATCTCTAAATCAGTAAAATTAGCACATTATACAGGGAAAAAGGTTCAATTATTTTTTTTCTTTTTTGAAAAAGTTACAAATTTAAAAATATATCTGATTTACAAAGAAAAAACATTTTAATGTAATTTTATTTGGTAAAATATAATTTATATGAAAAATCTAAAGAAGCTATTTATTTGATAAATTGTGTAAACAATTTTGGATACTAGCTGGTTAGCAGGTAAACCCATTATTTTATGTGTGAAAAGTAAGTCATGCAAAAAAAAAATATTAAAAAATAAAAATTTAAAATGACTAAGCAGACTTTTCCAATTTATTACAAAAACCTTTTGCATCATACATACCTTGAGTCACATACACTTTAAGTTGATCTGAAAAGATTGACATTATTTCGAACAGAATTATCAGCAAATATGAAGAATGAATACTGATCGCAAATGTATAAATTAATCAACATATTGAAACATAACGATTTTGATAGCGAAAATGCTATGAAAAAATCATGACTTTTACCAGAAATAAATTAACTCGGTAAAAAAAATGTTTTGTTTAGAATATCCATTACCAATGCATAAACTTATAAAAATTTTTTATTTAAAAGCTTAGGATATCTATTAACATAAGCATGTAGATGACGTAAAGATAAAAACCAATGAAACTTATACTATTACTGCATGTAATAAGCAACTAAAAAATATAAAAATATTAAAGAATTATAAAAGTAAAAGAAAAGAGAAAAAACCGTAGACGTATAAACATAATTATTGTGTCATTTTTAATGGCACAAACATTTAATGAAGATTTGAAGTTGTGATTTAGCAATGTTTCTTTTCTTAGAAAAATATTGCTATAAATTCATAATATTTAATGCCCCCACGGGTTTATAAATTAAAATATAAATATGAACAACAACCCAAAGAATTTTAAGAATATTTATCATAACAGTTTTTCCAACATGGAATGAGGGAGACCCGACCATGGAAAGATGAAAGCCGAGTATGAATCGCATCATCAATCCATTCTTGAGAATTACTTCTCTAAAGGTCGAATTCCTAGATACACTACAATAATATATAATATTGAGTTTTTGGACTAAAAAATAAATATTTATGTTGAAAAAAGGTTATAAACTATAAAAATTTATGGTATATGAGTGTGGTAAAAGAGGACATATTGAATCTAATTGAAGATCTAATAAAATATAAATTTCGAAAAAATAATATAAAGACCCGAAATATAAAAGATAACAAACAATAACAAAAATTTAAAAATTGTATTTTTCCCAAAATATTACATAGAAAAAAAAGAAGAAATTCTATTATACACACTAAAAATAACACAGAAGTTTTAATAATATTTATAACAATTATTCAAACAAAAAACTATACCAAAATTTACATCGAACTCCTTTACAAAAATGAAATATTTTGACGAAGCAGAAAAACATGAAAAAAAAGAATTGTGAAAAAATGTCATTGAGTACTCTAATGCAATTAAACAACGCGAAAAAATTGCATGAACTATAAAATTTTAAGATTCGATTGCTTTGGCAGCAGTAATACCAGTTCTGATGAAACAGCAGTGAGCTTAGATCTTTACGCTTCAATAATCTCATAAAAAGCGCAAAAGAAACGACATAACACTAGCAAATGATTTTTACGACATACCAAGAAATTGCGTGCTTAAATCAGATAAAAATGCACAAAAGGTTATTCAATTCTAAATCATTCACCCCTAATGGATTCGTTCATGAAATACATAAAGGAAACAATTTGAAATATTTTTAAAAAATTTTCTGTAATTTAACATTAATAAAATGTCGATAACGATTAGTTAAGACGAAAAAACATAAACAAAACGTGTTCTAATTTTTAAATTAAATAAGCTGAAAAATGGAAAAAATCGAAGACTGATATGACAATATAGTAGTAAAAAAAACATAAAATTGCACATAGGTTTTAACATATATATAATATTTAAGAACATCACAATATAGATATTTTACATTTTTGCAAATTCTATCTACAAAACTCAATGATAGATAACTAGAACTTGTAGAAGGTTTTTACAACATAACAAACCAACCAATACATTTACAAAGAGTTAATGCAAAAAAAGGAACATCAATATGTACAATAAAAATTTCGCGACTTTATATTTTTTTATACAACACCTTTAACAGTGTACATACGCTGTTTACTTTTTTTAGCATAGAAAATATTACGAGATGATTTTTCTGTCCAGAAGTTCATTAAAAATACAAAATACGTAGAATCGATAAAGATTACGCCCTTGAATAACAAAATTACGGTTCTAACACAACTTATAATGAATCTGCAATCAGTTTTTTTTCGAAAAATGATCAATTTGAAAACAAATTTTGAATAATGTTATATATCTATCATCATGTTCTATTTTGCACATAATATAAAAAATAAGACAAAAAACAATAGTAGAAGGAATAAAAATAAAAATTAATGTAGTTGCTATGGTAATTGTGATTTGAATTATCATAAATCTAAATTATATAAATTAAACTAATGTTCAATAAAGTATTATGATTAATCAGAATTAATATTTTATAAATACTATTGAAATTGTAATTTTATTTTTGGAATTAAAGAAAAATTTATAGAATAAAAAATGATTTCGAATATTGCCATTTTAGAAAAATTGTGATTTTCCAGAAATAAAAAATCACAGAAAGTTATTAAAGAATAAAAATAAAGAAAAAAAAGTAAAAGAAAATAAACAATATGTTGGTAATAATGATAGTAAGAATGATGATAAAAATCATAGAAGTGTGATGATATCAGTAATAATAGTAGTAACATTAATAATTTTTTTTAAAAATTCAATAACAGCTTCACTAAAACACATTTAAATCTTTATAAAAATATTTTAGAGTTTCTTTTTAAAAATGGCTTTTTTCCTCCATTACCGGATTTAAAAAGTAATAAAAGGAGATTTTAAGGATATATTTTTCCACACAAGTTGTTTTTAGAAAATTTTTCAAGTTTTATTAAGGATATCTTTACATTGCCCTGACTTTATGAACTTTATCAATTTCTTTTATTAAACTGAAAAAATTGTTTTGATGTACAGAGTAACAAATATCTTATAATAGTATAGACGAAACTTTGATACACACATTTACACAATATATTTTATTGAAATATTTAATCAATCATTTTTTTAAAATATTCATATCTAAAACTAAAAAAACATGACAATATTTACAAAAACATCTGTGGCTGTTGGAATGCTGGTTGAGCTCGCTGATTTATATCTTGTTTTCTTTTTTTTGAAAATAACACGATCTGTTGTGTCAATCATTTGTTTAACAAAGATATATAAAAAATTTAACTGCTGAAAAATCACTATATGTTTTGATGTTATCATATAAAAATTTAACTTTACCCTATCAATCAACTATAATTACATTGTTTCATCTAGAGAATCTTGACCAGAAACAAGTACTATATGTTCTGATAAATAATAAAGTTTTCTTCAAATCAGGAAGTATTATAAAAATTGTGCCAGTTCTGTTACACAAAAGAACTGTTTAAAAATTGTTTGCCATTCACTTTTACTATTGAACCAGCATTGTTTGAACGTTTGATGAATAATAAAAAAAACATGTGTTTGACAAAATATAAATTTATATTTATACTTCGTCATCTTTTATAGCAAAACTTTCGATAATCATATGAACACCAATATTATACTAACCGAGTGGCTTGTTCGAGACGCATAAATAGAGAACATAAGGCATTAAACTGCAATGAAAAGTTTTTTTAATGCATTATATTTATTATCTATAGTATTATTGCATTGATTTTGCTTAGTGGCGGTTTGATCCTACTTTTCCTCTTCTAGTTTCAAATCATTATCAGTATTTTGAAATCCTTTTTTAGGCACGTTGGAATAAAAATCGCGTGGTGATTAATGGATTATGAAGGATTTTCGGTATGGATCATTTTTGAGGAAACAAACAGACACATCAGCATGTGATGATTTTGTACTACAATTTATTTAGATGTTTTTATAAAAACTATATATAATCTATTTTTTGCTCAAAAACTGCTAGTATTGCTGTTAGGAAAGTTTATCTGTCTCAAGTATATATTGAACAGAAAAAAACAAAAAAGAAATTATTGAATTCAAACTTTCCGCCAACAAACTAAAAACACAAAATATGGTAATTTATATAACTGATAGGCTAATTCATATGCTTTATCATAAATGATAATAAAATATATCTTCTATAATAATAATAATACTGCGAAGGAGAAATGAATTTATATTGACTATCAATACACTTTAGCCATTACATATACTAATAAAAAATAATATAATCACCTATTTCAGAATAACCTAACACAACAAAAAAAAATTGTTTCTTTTCAAGGATAGTCTAAAGGGTCGGTATTTTTTTAACTTAATAATATTATTTCGTAATATGTCGTATAAATGCATAAATATTGCAAACAACAGAAAAAAATACAATATTTACGAAATAATAATTATTGATGTTTTTTTTGTTAATAGAATATGTAATGTTATTGCTCGTAAACAGAAATGACAATACTAACAGATAAATCCGCAATGAAATATATTCACAAAAAAATATTTAGTAGCAAGATAAATAGATAGATGTTGCAAATACAATACTTTGCTTTCATTTTAGAACATTAAAAGGCACATAAAGAAAAGAATATAATCTGATATCCAGTAATAACAGTAACACTTAAACAGGTAATTTAAAGTGTAATGACATATTAAATTAAATATTAAGCTACATATAAAAAATTGAAAAACTTCGAACATTCAACGCCACAAAAATCATGGGACGAAAACTGAAGGACTATACAAAACTATGGAAATGTGCTTAGATTTTAAAATCTCAATAAAGGGCAGCCGGTGTCCTAAATTTTATACAAAGGCAAGTACGAGAGATAAAAAAAACAATATACTGTCTGTAGGAGCGTTCAAACATATCAGGATCGATACACTTAGTCCTTTACCACTACCAAACTTATAAACAGTACTAATACTCTAAGCAATTAACTTTCTAACATAATATGTTATCAAATAATTTAAATAAACAAAAAATAGCAATTGAAGTCGCAGACTTGAATATCTAATTAGAAAAATGGTGTATAGATGCCAAATATATTTCATCTGATAATAATAAAAAATTATAAAACAATGTCAAAAGTGTATTAAATACAAAAAAAGACCTCTTTGAAGAAGATATCAAATAAAAAATCATCCACAAATAAAACTTCTGTCGAAAAAGCAAATCATACGACTATAGGTATACACTGAAAAAGTAACAACGAAAAATTAAGGAATGGAATGCGTCTTAGCTATATATGCAATTTAATTAGAATATACGTTATCAACAAAATATTATAACAAACCTATTTGTATTATTAATTTATAGATATCGAAATATTCCAAGGTTACCCACAAACAGAATTTAAAAGAACGATAAAACAACTGAGCATCCGAAATATTCAGAATAAAATTAAAATAAGAGAATAAAAACGGAATAAAGGATGAAAAAATTTAATGCGAAAAAAATAACAAAATAATAATTGTTGATAGAAGATGTGATTTATTACAAAAAGCGAAAAAAAACTTGTAAGATACATTAATATTGACTATATTGAGAAAAAACATATGTTTGCTAATTTGAAAGAACTTAATTGTGTATTTTCAAAGAAATTGCTATGGGATTGCATAAATTAACATAGAACTTTCGTTGATTTCGTCTAAATAATGTTTTTCAATAAATTATTTTGTATTGTGTATAAAACACATTACTATAATCAAATATCTTTAATTTTTTAGAAAGTAACAAAATTTGCAATAAATAAGACTATTCCTACTTATTCTCGTAAAAACCAAGTAAAGATGCACAACAAAGTAAAAATTAGCTTCTTACCGAGCCACAGTCAGCACGATAACAGCCGGACTGATATGCGTCATCTACAAGTCTAATAGCGTTAAATCAACTTTTAAATTATCACTAAGACATAATATTTACAATTGACAAATTGTTAATTGTATAAAACCAGACTATCGAAAAAAATTGTGTATATAAAAATTTTGCATTGAAGATAGCTCCACAGAATATTTATTGCAACATATATATCTATATATTTTATTTCGAGACTTATATCGAATTTTTTTATATTTTTATCTTGTTCTATTTTTCATACTCTTTCATATTCTATTTCTATTTATAGTTTTACTTAACAAATTAACAATTTATCACAATCTAATAATACATTGAAAGGTAAAATAATTTTAATTTTTTTATATTTTTGATAAGAAATAATTAAAACCTTTTTGTATTTGATAAATATTAAATAATCAATTGTAATTTAATATATTTTTATGTTTATAAAATATCATAATGGAATATGAAATTGCATATTTATGATACATAAGAAATCATGCAGACACATATAAAATTTAATCTAATATATACTAAAAGATCTAAAATTAAGAATAGAACTCGATTAATTTGTAAAATTTTCAAATTATTTTCTTATTAAAGGAAACTTATCTCACATAATACACTTAATATTGGTTTTTATTTAAAAAATATACAATAAAAGATGATAAAATATAGAATTGAATAATGCAAGGCATTGAAAGATTTTCTACAAAAATTTGAAAATGGTGATTTTTTGATCATTTTTCAACTTTTTTGTGATGCTAAAAATTTAAATTATTTTATAATATGAATATGAAAACATCTACATCCTTATTTTTTTCATAACTCTATTTACAATTCCATCTGTTTTCATAAATATTTAGTATTCTAATTTTTTATTTTAGTTTCCCTTTTTTCTTTTATTTTTATCTATATTATAGCATTCTTTTGATAAATCATGAAATTTAATATTTTAAACAATTATATTGTCACATATATATAAAAGCATACATTAAAAATTGTAGATTATGTATCTAATAATTTTGATGCATGTTTTTTGAATTAATTGAATTTCATTTTTCATATTTTCGAACTTGAAATTCGGCTTAACACGCATATGACAAACCGGAATATTAATTATATTGCTTTTTATTATTATCATATAAATCGTTTCTTTTTATATATAAATTGCAAATCGAAAAAAATTTTAAAATGAAATTGATTAAACACTATAAAAATTGGAAAATAGTGTGTATTTAAAAAATGTTTTTCATCTCACAAATTATAAAAAATAAGCGAATTTTTTTTTTATGTTTATGCATATATCTAGATTTTTTTTAGTAAAAAAGATGAAAACACATCAAACGCTTAAAAGACTATCTAAATGTTGCTTCTTTGTTTTAATATTCATAAGTTAACCATAAGATTGGTAAGAACCTTTTTGATATGATTATCTACTGTAATAAAATGTGTATTCCATCCTATTTTAGCTGGTGCATTTAAGTTGAGTTCTCTGTCTTCGAAAACATGTACGTTTTCAGATTTTTTGACACCAAAAAGATTAACTATAAATTCATAAACTTGTGGCTGCGGTTTACACATAAAATCACCATGATTATTATAAGCACAATGTAGCATTCCATCAAAATGATCCAACAAATCAAGTGATTTAAGCATTCTATATCCCACATTTTGTGAGGAATTTGTTAGACACCACAATCTTACATTTTTTGTATTTTTTAAATTTTTTAAAATTTCTTGTAAATCCGGATCTGGTCTTAAATATTTTTCAATTTGCAATTTTTCATCAAATGCTTCTGCCCATTTTTTTAAGCATGCTTTTTGTGGATGTTCTTTTAAATATCCTTTAACAGTAACACCATAGGATTGATAATATTCGCCTACCTTCTCTACAGCCTCTTTTTCATTATCAATTATAGATTTTGAATAGTTGGTTATCAATTCAACTATATTTTCGTGCATACCGTTTGCTTGCTTGTATAATGTATTGTCAATGTCGAAAATGAACAGCTTTTCATCCGAACTAAGTTTTTTTATATTTACATTTGATAATATTTTCGGATCTAGCGGTATTAGTTTTAATTTATCATGTTTTTCTAATTTCACTGTTTGTTGTTCATGTGGAATGCTTACTTGTATGTGTGCTTCTGTCATATACGCTCTTTGGTTTTTTTATATTTATAGTTTTTTCTTGGAGGTAAATAATTTTTTATGATCCGAAAATTTGGTTTTTCTTACAATTTTATGATATAAAATAATATCTTAGAGGCCTTTTGAATGTCAAGCAGAATCAAAATATTGAGCAAAAATATATTTTTGATGGTATTGACATATAAGTTATTAATTTTTGACATTTTTAGATCGTATTTTTTCTTTAAACCAGTTTTGTTGAAGAAATTTTTGTATCCTGTAAATTTTTTTACAATTACAGCTTAATTTAATGAATAAATGAAATTAATGTGTTAATTTATTAATTTATTATTGACGTGGTTTTAACCTATTTCATTTTTTTCTATTTTTTGGATAACTTTAAACAATTTAAAACAAAGTTTCTTTGTTTTTGATTTAAAATTTTAAAAATATCCACTAATTTTAGTTTTTTGTTAGAAAATATTTTGTTTTTTGATGAATTTACTATTATTTACTTCTGAAAGGAATTATTAATGATTATTGCTAATTTGTTTACTTTCCTTAATATAGATATAATTCTTTTGAAACTGTTGAACAAAATTTACCATAAAAATTATTTAAGAAATAGCAAAAACAACGATTTATATAATCTTCGAGTAAAAATTACATCTTTTTCAATTATTTAAACTTAATACAAATAGAATACACTTTTCTTAACAGCCTTTATTTTATTACTCGTACATTGTTTTTTCAAATTTTTTTTACGATGCAAAAATTGAATCCGTGCTATTGTCATTTGGATTTCGTAATACATAATTTTTTTATGTGTTAAAAATACATAGCTGTGTTATAATACAAATTAAATGACATTTAAAGACGTAATACAAAACTTGGTAAAAGTAATTATTTTTAAATTGAAAAATGTATTGAAAAAAATATGCGAAATAATTTCGATCGATAATATTTCTTGGGGATATTAATTTGCTACTTAAATTATTAGCTGAAAATAATATTATGCTAGAAACATGTAAATTAAAAAGATAAATGAAATTTTATATATTCGGTGCCATTATAGATATTTAAAAAAATCGGTTACATTTTTATCTATTTATATCAAAAATGATTCAAAATATTCTTAATTGATTACCAATTTATATTTTTATGTTATCTTGACTTATTTGAAAAATAGATGGTTTTTTGCTAATTTATCTTTGAAATTCTATATACCAAAAAAATTAACAATAATTTATTTGTCATGAAAAACACAAACTTTGTCTTTAATAATTTTCTGATCAGAGGATGAAAAACACTTTAAAAAAACAGTATTTTATTTTTACGTAAAAAAAGTTCTGTTTTTTTAGTTATATTGAAATATAAAGGATTTTTAAAAGCGCGCTTTTCTAATAAATGCAGTCTAACATTGAAATATTACTAATACATGGTTTTGATGCATTACGTACAGGTTAGGGTAACATTTTATTCATTTGTTGCATATATTTTGAGAAAAACTAAAATTTAGTTTGAAAAATGTTGTATATTGGAATAAAAATTTTGCATTTTATTTCAATTAGCACTTATGAAGAAAAGTATATAAATCATAGTACTTATAATTTGAATAATTGTTTCTGTATAATAAAGAACTTGATCTAAATAGATTTTAAAACAAATGTGGTTAAAATTTCTAAATTTACTGAAAAATATATTCTTATTGATAAATTATAAATATGCACAAACCTTATTTTATTTTAAACTACATTTCATCATAATGAGTTAAAAACTCATAAAATATATGAAATATAAAAAGTTAAAAAGTTATAAAAAATATCAATTTTAGAATTATTTTACTACAATTTAACAAAAGCATCTTATTTAAAAGTTATTGTCATAAAATTATCTAATAATGAATAATTAATCATTTAAAAACACTTTTAATGTTTCTAATAAAGCAAACTGTTCTCACCCATGTGTAGGTATTATTCTGAAAATTTAAGAGACACAGGAAGTAGACGAGTAATTTTTATTACTAACATTTGATTATTTAATTTTATATTTAGTTGGAAAACATAGCTTTTGATATAATTTGATAAACCTCTTGTTGTTCTTCCTCTGATGTTTTTTATGCCATATATTTATGATTTAATGGCAATAGTTACTAAAGAGGTAAGTTCAAGTTGAAACATAGATAAGTGTGAAAGAAGTTTTTTATATCATCTACATAATATAGGCTATGATTTAATGCACAATAAAAAATTCTTTTTCGCAGATTTCCAATATTTATCGTGTTTGAAAAAACATTTTTTTATCAATTTGTCAATTACTTGAGTAAATTCATGAAATTTTTAGCTAATTTGTGATAAAGTTTTTGGAATTTTTTAAACTAGTATTGGAATTGCCAAACTGAATATGTTCTTTTCAAAAGTAATAAGTTAGTTTGAATAGTTTTATAATGGAATAACTCACTTGATAATATAAGTGACTTCTTGGTTTTTTTATTCTAAAAATCGCTTTACTGTTGCAAAAAAGGATTCGGTTAAATTGTAGAAAATACTCACAATGTGTATTACACGTTTCAGATGGTCTTCTTAAGCTTCGTACTGGTATTTAATCTCGTTCATTTTCAAAAAGCGTAAGAATGATTTACAAAATACTTGTAAGAAATTTTCAATATAAATTTTTTATTGATTTAACTTCTTTTTCAATGCTTATTTTTGTTCCAAATTTAAATATTTAAATTTATTAAATATTTCAAAAATTCTCAATTAGAACACTAAAATAGAAAAAGCAAGCACACTAAAATCTATACTTGCTTTTAAGTGTATTGTTCATTTATTGTACCAAATGCTATTATTTTAAGTTTCAAGAAAATTTTCTTGTTAATTTGATTTTTATATCGTAAAATTTTTGGAAAACATCTGGATGTAAGATTTATTGTTTGATTTTTCAAATGAGGTTTTTCTTTGGTAAAATCTTATTTTCTTATTTGCTTTTGTTTCTCCTTCATAAAAGCACATTTTCGCATACCCAAGTCTATATATAGGATGTTAAAACCGTGAAAATGTATTTTCTTCTTCCTATGTATATTTAATTCGACTAAATATTAAGACTTACTACTTGTTTTGCATCGATTTTATTTTTAATTTTTGGATCGTATTTTTCCGATTCAAAATTTTTAAATCCATAAAATTGCATATAAAATTGACTTAATTCATGCTATATCATTTGTTGTAAGAAAAAATCACAAGAGGTAATTTAATTCAAACGTGTTCTTTTATGGTAAATTACATAAAATTGATATTGGGATAGTTTAACTATAATTTGAAATGATTTGACACAATTTATAAGAATTCTTCTAATTAGAATACATTAAAAAGGTTATGCCAAAACCATAGAAGCATTATATTATAATTTAAAAAAAATGATAAACAACAAATATTTTACTTTTAAAAATAACAATAGTTTTTTATTTAATTCACATCATGTAAATAGTAATAAAAACAAATCAAATCTATTATTGAACTATATTTATCAAAAATGAATATCTGTTGCATACCGCAATATTTTATGAAATAGATCCCCACATATATTTATAATTTCCATTCTTTCGATAATTTATTTTTAAAAATTGTTTATTTTTTTAGCAATAAAAATTTTCTTTTATTATTATCTAATTTGTATTAAATTATATCTATATTTTTAAATATATTTGTTTATTATTGCATGAATACATTTTATAAATGTGCGATGTCAAGCTGCTATACTGATTTATATTATGACTTCAATTTAAATTCACATATTAAATATCATATATTGATTTATGAATTTTTTTGATTTTTCGTATTTTTTATGTTTTTTTTTTGTAGAAAATTGTCTTTTTTTAGATGAATAACTTTACATAGATAACATTCTTTATTTAAAAAAATACACTTTGCTAGAAATTATAAGTCGAAACCTATATTTTAATATCTATATTCTACTTTTTTTTGTTGCTGCTATGCGTTGTATTTTATGTGAAAAATAAAAATTACTTATTGGTTCGTGCAATAAAAATTGTCAAGTAAGAGTATCATAGGAATGATTTTTAATGTTAAAAGTTGATAGCAAATAAAAATGACGCCTTTTTTACGTTGGTTGATGCTTTTTTGAATTTTAAATGGAAAAATATCAAATAAAGTAAAACTATTATACTGTAAACTAAGGTAAAAATTATATAGATCCAATATTTTTCAAATAAAATGATAACACACCGTGTAAGAATATCATTTTACACTATGGGAACATATTTTATTTTTTTTACAAATAATCATATCAGTTTTTTCCTATTATTAACCAGTTTACATCTTTCATACAAAAGTATTATTGAAAGTTTAAAGCTCAAAGAAACATATATTTTCTTTTTAAAATTTGTTTCCCTGTTTTTTATTAGAACCATACTTTTTTTTTCAAATTTTAGGCATTTTATTTTACGCCATATCATAATTTTTTTTTAATTCAGATTATCCTTGCTTATGACGCAATTTTCAGTTAAAATTACACAGTGAATTTCGGTTTTAAAATTGTATTATAGATTTGCATCAATAAAAATTTGAAATTCATGCTTATTAAATAGTTTTTGCACATAAATTATTGATTAAAAATTTTTAAAACTGTTTTAGTAAAAAATTATTTTTTTTTGGTTTTTCGATTGCACTATTTTTATTTTTTGTAGAACTACTTGATTGATATATTAATTTTCTTTCTGAATTGTTTATTGTAGTAGAATATTTTGTAATTAGTCAAATATCGAAAAAATTCATATTTTTAGCGATTATCTGCATGGCTTTAGGTAGGATCACCGAATTAAAACTTCAAAAAAATTTTGTTTGTTTTCTAAAATGTGAAATCATATGAATATGAATTATAAAGCTCCATTCAGTATGTCTTTAATATCATTAAGAAAAAATGTATTTTATTTTATTTATTATAGTTACAACGTATGAAAATTTAAATAAATTATTGCTTCCTTTTTGATTTCATTACTTTTTTGTTTTTTAATTGCTACTTTTTCAGGAATATATGTTGTTTAAAAATTAAAAAATCTCTGCTTAAAGAGCGCACCAAATAAACATACATATATAAATAAAAAATACAAAAAAAACAGTGATACAGAGACAAATTTAATTTAGAAACTAATAATAACAAATCAAAATATAATTATTGAGATTCTTATGATTTCTTTATTTTTTTAAATATCTAAAACATTTTCATTTCATGATAAAATGAAAAATGTATGCTTGCTCGTTATATTTCTGTATATACAAAGGCAAAATTTAACATCTTTATCTAACCAAATAAATCAGATCGTTTTTAGGGGATCAATATCAGTAAAATTGGCGTTCACCCCAAGAAGTTTGTTTGTTCTAATTATTCTTGTGATGTAATTATCAGGTAAATTATAATATGTTACATAGCTCAATGTTAGAATTTTATTGAATTTAATTCTTTGAATTATTGTGATTTATAAATATAAAATTTTTGTTCTTTGAATCTACCAACGAAGTTATTAAGAGCGTAAAAAATTGAAAAATATTTTTATTTAAATTATTTATTTTTCGATATAAGAAATATTATTTTCATTATTTATAATATATTTTTTAAAAAAAGAAGGAGAAAAAACTTTTTTTTAAAATTGTCAAAACCAAATGTATTTTTTTTAAAAAAAATGGTTAGGAATGGGATATTAATAAATTTATTAATACATGTTAAAAAAGTGTGGTATTTCACCAGTTATCAATAAAAAATGAGCAGGAAAATCAAATAAAGACAATAATTCAAAACAAAGTTTTGTTTGCAATTTGTGTTTTTTATATAACAACAATGTGCTCAATGTTATATGCTTCTTATTCCTTCTACTCTGATATGTTGAGACGATTCTTAAAACACAAATAAAAGGTAGGATTAATAGTTAAATTTAGATGCATAAAAAAATATGTATATAGTAAAGAGATTTTTATAATCAATTAATTCTTTATTCAATATGATAGAATAACATTTGAAAGTTTCTATGGATTTTTTGTAACAAATACAGTTTCTTCGTTATAGTGTAGTTTGAAAATTATTCTATGCTTTGCTTTATAGTGATTTATATTTATATTTATTTTTTAAAATCTAATTCTTAGTATAAAAAATTTTTTTGTATGATTCTCCAAATTTAAACAAAACTTCGAGTTAATCTATATTTAACTAACAGTTGAGCAAAAACACGATAAGATACTAAAAAAGGAATGTAAATGTTCTGACTGAACTTTGGACACAACATTTCTATAAAAGTTGGTTTTAATTTACAATTATACTTTTTTCTTTAGAATCGATAATTAAAAATATAAATATGAATGACAGAATAAACAATGGAAATGGAAAAGAGAGCCGGGAATCGTCGAAAGTAGATTTTAACTTCATCGTGATTCTTTTCTTAAAAATTATTTCAGGTTAGGCTCCATTCCAATATTCCACCACAGTACATAACATGATCATATGGAAAGGTAGAATCATATGGAAATTTTGAAAAATACCAAACCCTATTTTGTAATTGAAGGTAATTGTCCTGTAGAGAAGGAACATTTTTTGTTTTAAAATAAAATTCTAAAAGATTAGGAATGTTTTTGTTGCTATATTTATTATTGTTATTACTAAAAAGATTACTACTAGTTTCATTACTACTAAAGTTATTATTACTAATATGATTACATCTAACATAATTGCTACTACTATTATTACTACGACTAAAGTTATTTTTATTATGTAACATTCTCTTTCTTCTTTCTCTCTTTTTTTTACTTAAATAACTTTTTATGGTTTTTCTTATCTCTAAAAAATCACAAAAAAGTTCAATTATAGAAATTTTTTATATTATTTTTTACGCATACTAATTTCTTTAATTTTTAAAATGAAATTAATTTCACAAATTTATAATAATAAATTTATTTTAGAATGTCAAAAATATAAATTATAAACACAAAGCTTTAATAGTTAATATGTAAATATCAAAGATATGTGATATTTTATATCACAGTAATGTTGATAAAAATTTACGCAGTGTGTGATTTTTCTGATCTTTCTATTTAAAAAGAGAAATATACACAATAAGAAGAATATTTTTTAAAAAATTTCATCACATAATATTTTTGTAATTATTTAAGTTTTTTATTGGTTTATTTTTATTATTAGAAATATTTCACATTTTTTTAGCATAATAAAAAAATTGAACGATATAATTTTTATTTATTGATGTTTTAAAGCTAAATTTTGTTTGTGAAGTTGCAAATATTGACACACGTAAATTATATACATCAAACACTTTGATTATAATAATTTTATCATCAATGTAAAATTTTTTTGTTTTTTACTTTTTTTATTGAAGTGTAACTTTTTTAGTATATAGCATTGAAATCTAAAAATATAATTTTTTTTGCTTCTGTGTTGATTTATATGATTTGATAATATTTTTACGCGCTATATATGATATATAAGTATTTTGTAAGTTTTTTTATTATCTTTATATGTTTTACTTATAAGATTTATTTTTATATGGTAGTATTTGGTGGTTTTTGTTCCACAAAGATAAAAGTCTTTTTAAATGGCAGATAATCATATTAAAAGTGAAAATTTAGTACTTTCTAACGTATTTCGATATATATAACATTAAAGGCTTCATTAAATATACTATCGGAGAAAAAACATCATTGATAAAATTTTTATTTTTGCATATTTTTTGCGCAAAATTTAATTTATATATTTTTTATAACTTTTTATTTGAATGTTATATTATTATATGATAATCTTGTCTTAGTTATCACAAAGATTTTAGATATTAAAATGTTATATTTTATTGAGATATCTCATATTATACAATTTTCTTTGTATTTTTTAAAAAATGTTCTTATAGCCTTTTGATTTTCTTCGTTTACAGAACAGAAATATTTATTAAACATAAGATTTTCATTTTGACTGTTGTACATATGATGACTTTTAATTCACTAAGCACAAACTAACATATTTTTTTTTCTATCTTAGATTTCACTTATCTTCTATCTTATTGGTATTATATATACTAATAAAAACAAATAGTATTACATATTATTATGTATTATTTTATTAAGGCGAAATAATCAAATAAATTTTTTTTAATTTTTTATAAAAGGCAATTAATATTCCATAAAAATAAGAAATCCATTACATTTAAATATTACTAGATTATCGTATTATAAAAATTAAGATTTTTAGTAATTAAATTTGGTTTTTTTGATATGGTTCAAAAAAAAATGTTTAAACTTTAACCAGAGAAATAAACATACATAAAAACTATATAAAATAGTTTATAAAAGAAAAGCTGGGGTTTCTCATAGATAAGGAAAATTGCAAAAAAATATTAAAGCTTAAATATAGGATGAAAAGACGTTAAGGTATATGATAGTATCAATTGCAATAAAAATTTTATGTGTAATTTCAACTATAATTGTAGCAATTCAGCAATGATTATAGTGAAAAGTACGCATAATATTTACTTTATAGTTCTATAAAAAAGAATTTTTTAATATATTATAATTTTATTATAGAAAAACAATGAAACTTTTAAATAGGACAAATTCTTCACCCTTTACTATTGAGCTTTATAATCTTTAATATGCAACAAAAAAGGAAATAAAATTAAATATAATATTTAAATTTCTTACGTGCATTAAAATTGGCAATGATTTCAAAAGTAGAATAATATAAACCATTTATTTTTTTATCTATATTTTTAGAAAGCATTAATAAATCTTTAAGCTTGCATATAGAAAATAAGATCTGTCTCATTAATATTACATTTTCTTGTTATTTTTTTAAAGATTATTCCTCTTGATTGTATTTTACCTACAATCACAATATGGTTAATAACCATGCACGTAATTTAAAATGCATTGATTTACTTTTTTAAGAAATTCTGACATTAAATCCGCTATTAATGATCAATTTTATGACAATTATTCAAAAAATATAAAACAAATGTAAAGTTTAGTTTTACTATCAGATGATATTAAAAACACTATTAAAATTTGTGATGTTTTGACTTATTCGTGTTTATTTTCTAAAAGTCGTACTCTACGTCAATAAATAATAAAATGAATGCCTTCTGACAAAAAAATAATTCACTTTTGTAAAATTTTTAGGCTTTATCTTTTTGCAAAAACCAAAATTTCTATTAACAATTAGATTATATGGTTTGAAAATTTATCTCATTCACAGCTTCTATAGCATAGCTTTTTACCTATTGAATCTCATTAATTGGTGATTTTGTACTGTAAAAATGTCTTTTGATTGTACAAAAGATATGAATACAAATCTTTATTATCTTTAAAAAAAAACGAAAAAAATGCAAGCGAAAGCTCAGGTAATATAAAAATCGAAAGAATTATAGTGCTTATATAAACACATCATATAATTCTAAACAATCGATATAAGTTTCACCAAAGAAATAGTTTATCAAAAGAGAAGAAAAAATGTGTTTTTTGTACAAAATGCAGCAATATTATGGCAACAGACTTTTTTTCCCATTTCTTCTGGTTGGAATTTCTGGGTCGGCCTCTTGGCCTTCCAGATTTATCATTGTTATCTGATGTTGTATAAAAAATAAAAGACATTTTTTCTCGATATTTTTATTAACTTTGGCCTATTTAAGCCAATTGTTGATCAAAATGAACCAATCTCATTTTGATCATAAAATATCAAAAATCAACAAATGCTTATTTTCTTCTTCATCTTTAAACAAGATCAATAGAAATCAAAAAGAAGATCATTTTTTTTCAAAAATAAATCAAATGTAAATAAGGTCAAATTACACCAACAAGATAAGAAAAATGCCAAAAACATCATTTTTCTTAATTTTTAAAGATAAAGAGATTTCAGAAAACCAATCTAAAAAAGAAAACAGTTACCATTAGAAAAAACCATTTCCAAATCTTCTATTTTTTCATTTTTCTGACATAAAGAAAAATTTTTTTGCATAGTAATCAAAAAAAATTGCTCAAGCTATAATGTGAATTTGTGCACTACTTGTAATTCGATCTCAAATATAACAAACAAAGAAGCTTTAATTACATCTATCTGCAATTAAAATCATTAAATATAATAAAAAAAATTTAATAATAATAAAACTTTGGGAAATATAAAAAAAACGAAAAAAAGTCTGTATTCTCATAGTGAAAATTTATGTATTGCTTTTCTAAAAATTACTATTCTACTTTTTATTTAAGCGATTTTATCATACTCGATTAATATTTTTTTAACTTCTTTTTTATGGTCATTTTGCTAATTAGGTCAGAAAAAATTATAAAAATTTTTTAGAAATGATTCAATAATCGGTAATCTCATTTGAATTTGCTTTTTTATAGTATAAATCTATTTTATTTTGATTTAAGAAAATGATTTAGAGATAGTGTTTTTCTTTTTTTTCGTAACTAAGAAATCTGGTCTGAAATCCATGTCATCTTCGTAATTCTGTTTTTCTATTAGTTATTTACAGTGTATTATAGTTAGAGTTTTAATATTAAAGACTTGATCTATGTAATTAAGCAAAATTCAATATGTTGATCCAATTCATATGATTTACAATAACTTTTAATATAAAGAAAATTTAATTTTTTTTTCTACCAACAGATTAATTCAAGTTTTACGAAAATTTTTTGGTGATTTGCTAACAATTGAAATTTTTAACTGCTAATTATTAAATCCGCAATTTTAAATTTTAAAAGTTAACGTTTTTATATATATTGTTATTACTAATATTTATCTTCATGTGGTTTTCGTATTTTTCCTTTAGGTTTTTGTAAATTAATTTGTCTATTTTTGTTGTGTGTTTGTTATTTAAGTGAATAAATTTAAATTTGCATATATGCATATTTTATAAGATTGGTATCTTTGTGTTGTAAAATTTTTTTTTATTAAATTTGATTGTTTATTTTAAAATAATTTTAAATATTCTTAATATATCATTGGATAGATTCATATTAAAACATAAAAATTTTTTGAAACTTGTAATCAACTCTTCAAAATATTTAGAACTCCAAAATACTGTACTCTTTCATCTACTTTTTAGCATAAAAATTTCATATTTTACTTACATATTTAATTATTCCTTAAAAATCAAGCAAAATAAAAAAATTTACACATAATCATTATATTTATAATGGCGAGATACTGTACATTTACTTCTACAAACTAACCATTTATTCAACATAAGAATATTAATAACCAATCAAATTGTAAGGAAAAAAATAAAACGGTTTTTTAAAAATTTATCTGGCATAATCAAGTTTTTGCATTAGAGTTTGTGTGCAATTCTTTATATTTTAGATGGTTTTAATCAAATAATTCATTAAACTACAAATAAAACCATATTTTAAATATTCTAAAATTATATTGTAAGCTTTTATGATTGTACAATAGAAGTATATTGTTCTATTCCCAAAAATTTTTTTTGGTTTCTTTTAGAGTTATATAAGCAATAGCATAGTAATAATCACATTTTCCTCTTATTTTTATTTAAAAATCCAGTGAAATAATAATTTCAGTTTATTTTAATGTTTTGTATATTAAAAGTCAAAAATTTTTCCATTGGATAATGATCAGATCACATGATTAAAAATTTAAAAAATTACGACGTTTTTATGCAAATCATTTTTAATTAAATATTTGAAATGGATTTGCTATTATATGCAGACAAATAATTTTTTGCTTCCAAATATAGATATACAGAGAAAAACCAAACCCCTCTAATTCTGCTATCTCTATAGTCGTTTGTTAGAAAGTATTATTTTTTTATGGAAAGAAATATCAACAAATCCTAATTAATTATTATAAATTTCTTTTGAATTTTTATCGCAAATAAATTGCGTATTCATAGAAAAATTGTTAAAGAAAAGACCTTTAATATAAATTGCTAAATTTTATTGCACTGCGACCGTGAACTACCGCGTACATCCACGTTCGACGCGTGCCATACTAAAATTTTGCAAATAAATAGTGATGCAAAGTAAGTGAAATATTAATTTAAAGAGTTATGCACGTTTTCATTGAAATTTTGGCGTTTCGTTGGTTACTAGATTGATTTTTCTTAAAAAAATTTGATTTTTTTGTGTAATAAATTCTTAAAAAAGGGTTTTCCGTTTAAATGATTAATTCATATTTTTTTCTTATTTTTTATTGATTTTTGTGCCATAAGTCTCTATTCATCATTAAACCACCAAAATTTTGTAGTATTAGCTCCAAGAGTATTTATTTAATAGAAAAAAACAACCCTTTGTTTAAGGATTTAAGCTTTAATTTTTTTGGTTTTGTTTATCCAAAAAGTGAAATACTTGCCTAATTTTAAAATTATAATAGAAAAATGTGGCAAATAATATTATTTGTTAATTTGATTTTGATCGATTTGAAAATATATATACTTATAAGTTATTAAGATATAGTTCCAACACTTACAGTATTAATACGAAAAAAAACAAGGATTTTTACGATTTTTTCATTAAAACCCTATAACAGCATGTAAATACCAATACTTTCATTTTTTATGAAAATTTTGATTTATATTTAACTACCTTATTTATCAAGTTTTATCCCATATATTTAATTGAATCAATTTGTGTCAAAAATTCAAATATAAATATTAATATGGTATAGAAAAGATTATACCTTCATGAGAATAGAGAATTTATTATTCTTATCAGTATAAGTAATAATGTTAAATAGTTATATTTATATGATATTTCCAGATTCGTAAAACATTATTAAGATCTCAGATGATTTCCCGATTTAAACGTTTCAAAAAAAATAAATAGCAATAAAAATATAACTGAAGCCTCTTGATACCTTTTAGTGGGTAAATTTTCATTTAAATTTAGTTCAAGTATTTTTGTATTTATAAAAATATCGTAATTTTTTAATATTTTTGTTTTTATATAAATTCTATCATAATAGAAGTTAAACATCTGAATTTTGACATATCAAAAACAGAAATAAAATAGCCAGTTTACATAATAAAAATTTGTTTTTTAATATTTGAAAAATGTGTAAATTTTTTTGATTTTTAAATGAAATTGATTTGTTGGTAGTTCTGTTTGAGATTTAATAGGCTTCAAATAGCAAATCCTATGTTTTTTGATTGGTCGAACGCAATTCTAAAATAGTTTGTTAGAAGCTAACAGAAAAAAAAAGATTTTATAAAATTATTTTTTCAAATATATTTCTTCAAATTGTAAACGATTGGATAATTTTAATACCTTCTACTTCATCATATCAAAGAATATTTTTAAAATTATTTTATGATGAACAATATATATATTTTATTTAATGTGAGTTTAAAAAATACATAATCACAAAAACTAAACTTAATACAAAGCCAAAAGATACTATTTTATATTAAAATTTTATAAAAATCAGATGGACAGATTTTATTCAATATAAAATAAATAGACGCACGGTATAAAACAAAGAACATATTGCAATAGGCAAACAAAATTAATGAATAGGCTTTATTTATTTATACAATGAATTATAATATTCATAAATAAAATGTTAAATGCAAATCAATACTGACAGAAGATTTACCCTTATGATTTCAAAACAATTTATTGTTATTGAAAGCATAAATATTGATTTTTAATAAATACTGCTCTTTTTATATATATTTTATAAAATAAATATTGAGTGGAAGTATTTTGCTAAAACTATTCTCTACGAAGAATTTTGGTCTTTGAGGTTTTTTGTTCGAGGATAGCTTTCGGTAGATCTATATTTTAACTCAAAATAATATTATTACATATAAGACATTTAGGCACTTTAATTTGTATAATGCAGTGTTTTAAGCTTTTTTGAGGTCTATTGAAACAATTATATGAATTTGAGCAATCAATTGACAAAGCTTATGCATTTTTTATCATAAAAGTTACTAATAATTTTCACTGAATGCCTCAAAGAAATCACTTTCATTATAAAAAAAATCAAAAAAATCAAAAAATTTAAATGTGATTCAAAAAATTGCATATGAAAATAAATCACTTCAAAATTTAATTTTTGTCAATATCGTATAACACAAATATTAGTTAGTTTTGTATATAATATTTTTAATCTACAACTGAAAATTTGGTTGTAAGTTATTTTTTGGGCCAAAAAGATAAATACACAAGATTTATTTCAAGACGTAACTAAATCGCAGTTTAATTACATTTATTAAATATCATAGTATGTTTTTAGGTACTCTCAAAATAATCAAAGACTAAAAGGCATTCATATATCAGTATAAAAACACAAAAAAAACAGATGAAGATGCATATAAACTTCATTTATATGGTTAAAAATGCGATCTTCGTGTGTGAATATATAGGCACTCGCACTTTTTTTACATCATATTGATGTAACTGTTGAGATAGAATACTAAGATTCATGGAAAACATTCGAAAATTTTTGAAAGGTAAAGCAGTATAATTGTTAACATAAAAATTCCAAAAAATTTTTTAGAACGGCAATTCTAGAATTTAATCTAGTTCATGTAAAGAAATTAATCTACTAATTTTCGAATCGATAAATATCCTGCAAAGCAAATATAAAACTTAAAAAGTTTTTGTTCGAAATTTTTTTTATTTTTACTTGTTTTGATCCTACGAGCATATAAAATAATTGAAATATAGCGAAACAAAGCATATTCGTATGTTTAATTGTTGTTAAAATCAACAATAGATAATTCATAAACATTGCAATATAATTCAAAAATCTTGTTTGAACCAAATAAATATATAAAAAAGTGTCAATATAACGTTCTTTTTGTAATTTTGACAATATATTTGTAATTTCCATGGATGAAGATATAAATGTAAAGAATATTTATGCAAGTTTTAAGAATTAGACAAAAATTAATTAATAATACACTAAAATATAAAGGATGAAATTATACAACCCTAATTTAAATAAAATCAATAAATGAGTAACAATTGAAACATATGAAATTCTTAATTGCCGTTCAAGTTTAAAAAAAACCTGCTACACTTGAAATATCAAAACATAAAAAAATATGGTATAAATACATCTTAATCAAACACAATTAAATAGTCCGTCCGCATTACATTCATGTGATATTAAATGATAATGATAGAAATGTTTTCAATAAAGATTTAAAAATCTCAAAGCATTAATCACAATAAAAATTTTCTAGTTTTTGAAAAAAAAAATTACTTGTTATTTTATATTTTACACCCGTTGATTTTTTTTCATAAAGATAATCTAAAATAAAAAGTTTTTATATATCATATATTTTTCACTAAACCATATTTTTTATGCCATGATTTTTCATATAAATTCAATAAAGGTTAACGTATTAGAACTTAAAATTTCAAAATATCGGGTTTTTTATTTTATCAAAATTTGGTACGATAAAATATTTAATTATTACAATTATTCATTTTGATATCATGCGATAAAATATACATTGCGATAATAATTGGTGTTCTACTATCATATTTGGATATATAATTAGAACAATTAAAAATTCGATAGTAGTATTAATATATTTTTTAGATATAATGTTCTGATAAAAAAAATTTAGGATCTTAGTACAGCAAAATAGTATTAATAAATTGATTTTTTGATGAATTGAATATATAAGTTGATTGTTTTGCAATAGTTTGTGAAGATTTTTTTAGAATTTTTGTTTTCAGTATACAATAAAATAAATGAAAAAGCAAATACTATTTACTTTATAGTTGTAATTAAAAATAAAACTCACTTATGAAATATTTATTAAATAGAAAATTTTATACTGTCCTAATGTGCTGAATTTCTATTGCGAAAGCATTGTAAACAATAACTGACAACAAAAACATATTTCTAGGTTCAACGATTTAAATGTTTTTTCATTAATACAACATTTTTAGCAAACATAAAAGTTTCACACAATATAGTGTTTTTTTATTACAATATGATATCTCTTCTATCAATCATACTTTATAATCAGGATTAAATTATAATCATTATCAATATATTTTCTTGTCGACAAAAGACTTGTTATTCATTCATAAAAGTAATTGCATTAAAAATATATTTTTTCATGTATAGAAACATTTTTCTAGATTAAAAATAGAAAATATGACATTAACAAGAATAAACACAATTTTTTTTTATTCAGATTTTATAATTTTCGCATGTTTTTTACGAAATAAGAAGTTTACAGCTAGATGTTATATTTATTTCAATCTTTAATAATAAAAAAACTACAACGACAAAAAAACAATTTTGTGTTTTTATCCACTAATTTTAATGAATATTATTTAATCCGGATTTTTTGAAAATAACATACAGATCATCAGTGCAAATGTTTTAAATATAACACATGTAAGGACCAGATCTAATATTATGAACATACAGAACTGATTGAAAAATAGCATATTTATAATATTAGTTGTGATAACCAAAAAATAAATATTAGAAAAAGAGAAAAGTAGACGAAGAGAAAAGAAATTACAGAAAAAGGCAAAAAAAAATAGAAAAATAGGGGAAAAAAGAAAATTAAACAAATTAGTGAGCTTATACGTTAAATAAACAAATAGAAAATTTCAAAATGATAAAACAATTAGTTTTTTCCAGAAAAACTTATAATTATTAACTTTTATAACGCAAAACATGTATAAACGCATGTTATTTATATTTTTTTCACCAAGGTGTTATTTAAGACGAGTTTTTTGAGATATATAAATACACTTTTTAAAATTTTAAAATTTTTAAATATACATTTTAAAACGTTAAAAACCATTATAATAACATCTAAGTGTAAATGTCTGTTTAATCTTTTTGTCCTTCGAAACCGATACGATAAAATTGTAGAGTTAGAAAAACATAAATTGCGAGCTCGAGATAAATATGGAATTCAGTATTTTCTGAAATTATTTACTAAATAGAAAATGAAATATCATTTATTCTTTTTGATCATTTTATCTTTTTTTACCCCAATGAACAAATATATCTACGAAAATAATATTTCGAGTTACAACAACCCAATATAGCTTTTAAATTAATTTTCCATAAATTATTCCTATTTTTTGTTGTAACTTCGATTATATTAAAATCTTAAAATATATCGAACAAGTTTTTTTTAAAAACTAAAAATTTCTTTTTTGAATAATACAAAAAACGAATAACTTGAATTTTTTTATACGATGTCGGAACATTATATTTTTTTAGAAAAAATAATTTCATAAGACTACCTTATTTTTTTGAAAAACATGTTCCAAAATTATATATAAAGAGCAAATTAGAAGCAAAAAAATTAATTACATTTAGCCTTTTTTTAAAGCTAAAATCTAAAATATTTGGTTTTGTTTGTATTAATTTTACAGTGTTATATTTTATATAAAAAATTCTTGGAAATATTCATAAATAAAAAAATTTGTATGCAGTGTTTCCAATTATTTATAATTTTATATTTATTATTTATCACGATGCCATACTCTAAGGATGTCAAGTTAGAGTCGCGTAAAGAAATATTCTATAGAGACAGATTTGTGTTAATTAATTTATTTCTTTTTTTCTGATCTTTAGGGGTATGCCATGCGGGTATTTTTAGAGTTTCTTGTTAAATATTTGTTCCTCTTTGTTTATCATATTTATTGTAATTATTTAGATGTATGTGGCAGCATGTGGTAAGTTTAAGAACTAAATCTGTCTTTTATCTTATATGTAAAAAGTGAGCAATTATAGTATAAGCTTAACAATTTCTTTTCAAGAATTTTCGGGTGAAATTGGTAGTTTAGTTTGATGATATACAATGTGATCCAAAGTATCTACTAAATTCTATATTTAAAAATAATTACATATTATTGGTAAATAATGTTTAAAAGTAAAATTTATAGATGTGTTACCTATATATTTACAAATATTAAATATACACTTGAATAATAAAATAGTATACGCTCAAAATAATTCAATTAATATATAAGACGGCAATATTTTTCATTATTTAAATTTTATATAATAAAATTACTGTTTTTTGATAAAATTCTTATATAGGAAATAAAAGGGTAAAGTTAAATAAAACTAGAACGTTTCATCAATACATAAAAAATCATTCATCAGAAATCTTAAAGCAAATAAAGTGAAAAAAAATAAAAAAAATTGACATATTAAATACGGAAGTAAAATTCTAAAACATTTTCAATTTCAAAACAAATATAAGAAGCAAACAGTAAAAAATAAAAACATGAATAACAAGTACAAGAATTAATGTACCTTTAAATGTAATAGACACCCCAAATGGTCATATATATATTGCGAGCATACTAGGCCAGCCAAACTGTGATACATCCAATATAGATCGAGTTTTCGTTAATTTTCTAACTATTGACAATTTTAAATTTTAAAAGTCAGCCCATTAGTATTTACGGCATTTTCCATCTATTTAAAGAGAACAATTAGTCTTGAAACGTATTTTTGGTAAATAAAACACCAGATTTTGTGGTATCAAATCAAACTTCATGATTTATATCGACAGAAGTTGCTTTAAATACCCATTTTTTAACTCTTAGAGTTAACCTGTATTTATAGATACGAGAAGGACTTTGATGTATAAATATCATTTTTATCGCTGTTAACAACCCAAAAAAACAAAAATCTATATATAGGTATATATAGAAACATTTATTTTTCATTTACATGATCTTCTTATACCACATATATCGGCACCCGAGTGTGTTTGGGAACATCTTAACAGCTTCATTAAAAAAAAATAAGAAAATAGGTTTTGTGAATCAAACTGTTCCTCTGGAATATTAAAGGTATAATTTATTCTTTTTTCTGTATTTTTCTTTAAGAAAAAGAAAAATCTAAAACATAAAAAATTTAAATACAAATATTTTTTATTCATAATAATATATTCATGACAGCAACTTACTAAAAAAATGATAATTATACTACACCGAAACAAAGTCTATTTTACACTATATTTAATTCATGGTCAACACCCAAATGCAGGGTTCTGCAATAAACAATTTAAATGTTAAAACTAAAAACAAATAAAGTTCTAAAAAAATCCTTCTCAAGAACTTTTAACTATAATATTTGAATTATAACAACAATATAATCAATAAAAAAGACGAAGTATAAAGGAAACTAATGGAAAACCATTATAAATAGGGTAAAGCAGAAAATTTAACGTTTTGTAAATTAAAAAATGGTTGTTACTAATAGGGATCAGCCAATAGCTATAGTTGCATCACAAACCTTTTCCCTGTTTTCTTTTATACATCTAGGAACATATTACTTCGCTATTTTTACAGTAATTATAGATAAAGTTATTTTTCCCTGTAAAGAAATTCAGGTGTTAGATAGGAATTGCTACTATTGATATTTCCGCGTACAAGGTTTAAATCGTGTTGAAAATTAAATGAAATTGGCTTATCACAACTATATAATCACAAGAAATTTTAATTTCGAATTCTAGACAGCAAAAAAATATTATGGCTTAAACTTGATTTGTTTAGATTATTGTTGGTAAATGAATGTTTGAAAACAATTCTTCTTGGCGAAGTTTTTAGGTTTCAGTATTTTTTTGTGCAATTGTTTTTATTTGGGCTTTCCATAGACAATTTTTTTTTGCTGAATCCCTGTTATCATAAGATAAAAATAAAACAATATAAATATCAAAGAAAATAGACAAGCATAATTTAAGTTTGTGTGAGTTGGCATAGAAACATTCTGCTGTCTGCAATTGTACACAAAATGCATTTTTTGTGTTAAGAATCACAAAATTTATCAAATATTGTACAATCCAGCGAACTTGAACCATGATAATAATGATAAAAAATTATTTCTAAAAAAATATAATTTTCGTTGATTTTTATTATTGAAGGAAATATGTGAAATTTATGATGTATTCATCTGTAGTAAGTATATCTACAAAAATTACGATCACATTTCCGCACTTTAAATATAACGATTATTTTTAAAAAAATCTTTTCTACATAAAAATGTACATCTATATTTTGAGTTGAATTTTTGTGCGAAAAAATTATTTATCCAATTTTGAATGTGCACCATCAATAAGTCGGTTTTTTGCTGTTATATTTCTGTTTTTTATATCGTGAATAAAATATAATCATTATTTATGCATTATTTTTTTCTTTGTATTTTTATTTCACATTATAAAACAAAATTACAGTATAAATTATAATATCATTTAATTTTTTTAAATATTTATTGCATGAGCTTCTACAATGTCCGATTTTTTGTTTCAAATTAATTTACAAAACCCAAACATTAATTTTACAAAAAATGAGCTCTACGGAAGTAACAGCAAACATGGCAAAAAGAATAGATGATATTTGCTTTAGATTACTTGATAGCTTCGAAGAAAGAAACCTTATACATGAATTGCTAAATATAATTGAACAATACCCTATGTTTGCCGAAAGAATATGGTATTACAGTTGCATGCAAATATTTTTTATCCAAGAATTATCTAAATCTTATTCAATTCTCAATACAGACAAATTAACAGATGAATTTTCAAGGTATTATTGTGCTCTTCTCAACACATTGCAATCTTTGATTTTAAATGAAAAGGTAAAGCAGCATTTTTTGAAAGGTCAATTCTCATTTTACCTATACCCATTTCTTAATATCTCTAGTCAATCACAAGCAAATGAAAATCTAAAAATTGCCAGTTTAGGGATTATCGGTACATTGTTAAGGGGACCAGAGAATGATACTGTGAAATATTTCACAAATACAGAACTTTTGCCGTTGCTACTCAAAATTATGGATAACGCATCAGATTCTTCAAAAATGCTCGCAACACACATTTTCTTAAAGATTCTTAAAACAGACGAAGGCTTAGTGTATTCATTAGAAACATTTGACAGATTTGTTGCAATTTATCAAATATTAAACAACATGATGTATCAGTCTATGAAAGAGCCAAACGAAAAAATATTTGAGTTTGTGATTGATTGCTTCGATAGAATTAGTGATAACGAAGGCATAAAAACTAGTCTGATACAAAGAAAACCTGATTTTTTGGTCAAGCCTGAACTTCAGAATTTGATTTGTAAATATCCAGTCTGTGAAAATAAATATTATGCATTAATAGAAAAATTGTCTACAACCAAAAGAATATGAAAATTATTAAATAATACCATAAAAAATTATCTTTTATGTTTTATACTCATTTTAATTTCTATATGTCATTTCAATAAATATAACTTCATCCTGACAAACATATTTTTATGATATACATAAGATATGATTAATATTTTTAAGTTAAACGCATATTACATGTTACAAATTAAATGATTTCATCTTTAGACTTTCATATTCATTGCTAATATTAACATTTTGTATGCAATAATACTTGAGTCAATTGATAAATTATAGTTTTTTAGTCATAAATATTTTTAAAATCAATGTGTGTAGGTTATTTTTCTATGTAATTGTTTTTTTAAGTATTTTTTTAGAATATAATCAAAAAAACCAATTTTTTATTTTAGAAATATTCAAAAATTCAATCTAAGCACTTTAAACCTTTTCTGTTAATACTAGCAAATTTAATTGGAATAAAAAATAAGTTATTATAGCATTTCTGTCTGTCACGATTCTTAATGTATATTTTTAATTTCGTTTGTTTTTTCCAATTTTATTATAGTTTGGCTATATTTCTTAAATATTTTTTTTGACTTTAGCACCAATTATTATGAACAAATTTTATTTTATCAAAGCAAAATATAAATAGAATAATGATTTAAATTTAATAGCATTATTTTGCCATATAAATCACAGAGAAATTCTATTTCATAGAAATTCTTTTAAATAATAGTTGTAGGTTTTTTTAAAATTTATTGATCACGATTGTTAATTAATTGTCCTCTCCGTAATATAGATCGAAAAATGTAATATTATATTTAGATATTTGTTGAGAATTATTTTGCATGCATTTGGAATGTCTAAAAGACATTTTATCTAAATTAAAATGTTTGCAAATGACTCGCATTTAGCAAAAATTTTTTACTAAAAAACAGTAAAATTAACCTATTTATTCACATCATAGAGCAAGTTAATCACACATAATTTATAGAATCATGAAATATCTTTTAACTATAAACATTAAAAATGAATTCCCGCTTTTTTTATGCACATAAATCATGCTCATGTAATATATAAAATTATTTTTAAAAAATTTATATTAGTTCTATCATTTTATAGATAATTAAAATCATTAATCCTTACAACATGACAAATTATACACTATATACAAAATAGTAAAACAAAATATTCACATAAATTTTATTATTAAGAATTCTAAAATCTGCAATTTAAAAGGTGTAAATTTACCAATTTATTGTTAATTTTTTCATATAATGATTACTTCAAGAAATATATGTTTAGTGGTAGTATTCGTAAAGAAAACACAAAAAATTATTCTTGATTATATTAAAAATTCAATATCATATAAATAACAATATTATTTTGATAATAAAGTAACATGATTATAAATTATTTTAATATTATTTTACAGAAAAACAAAAAAGTAAATATATATTAGAAATACTATCTTCGGTTTTTCTATAGAATTATGTTGAAATTATTAATACCTTTAATGGTTTATTGCACCGAATATTATAATTTATATTGTTTTACATTTGAAAAAACATTTTTATATTAAAAAATAAATTTTCATTATTATTTTTATTATTTTCAAATAAAAATTGTTCATTAAATGTAATTTTAGTAGTTAAAAATATGATTCAATTTTTTTCATCAAAAACACCATCTTTACAAATAAAAAAAACAACTCTTCTTATCAAAACCGTTCCTACACATATAGAGGGAAGTGTGTAAAGCGTAAGCGAAGATTTTTTATTATGGTGTTATCATAACTTTAAGGTTTTTTTGTAAAATATAGAGTATAATTTAAAGTCTTGGATGTTAATATAAAAATTCGGATCAGCAATGCATGAGCTGCACTGTTTTAATTCCTATTTTAAAATGCAAATTTAGAATGTTTTAAGACTAAAAACAGAGATAAATATTTAATATAGACGCTAATTATTATTTAAAAACCAATATTCTTGTCTACACCTCTATTTGAATACCCAATCATTTTTTTTGTCATCAATTTTTGTGAGAAATCGGAAATTCTCATTAAATGTCAAATAACACAATTTTCTAATATTTTTATTGCGGATTAGTCAAGTTTCAGAAATTATATTAATTATAAAAATTTAAATCTATGAATAGAATAAATATTATAGAAATCGTAATTAGGACATTTGAATATTTATTTACAAATTGATATCTATTCTGAAATCTCTTCATGTGTTTTCTTTTCCAGATGTTTATATATTTTTATTTGATAAATTACTAAATTTATCACAATAAAAATATAAATTAAAAATTCACAAAATTTCAACTAAACTTCATTAAATGATTATTGTTAAATTATTTATTATTTTTTTATCTATTATTTAATTATTATAAATATTTATCAAATTTTAATTTCTTATTTTTAATACAAATCTTAATTTTTTTTATTAAACGTTTGAAATTTAATAAAAATCACATTACTAAGTCAAATCCAGACTTAGTGACAGTGACAAAATCTATTATTAGAATAAAAAAACATGTGAATTAATACAATTTATAAAATGTGAAAACTGTAATCAAAATTATATTTTTGAAATTTCGCAAATATTTATAGTAAAGTTATAAACCAATATATTAAGCAATTAATTTGACAAATACCTTATATTTCTGCCGTAGACCAACAAAGTTTCGTCGGCACAGTGCAAGATAATGACACAAAGACATTTAGAAGAGGTAAGGTTGTTACGAGTATATTTAATTACCGAATTATAACGGTAGTCACCTGGGTTCATCCTACTATTGGTTCTGGTGCGATCGGTATCTTCTCGAATGTTGTCTTTCTGTCTCTGTTGGGTTATTCTTAAATCTTTTCTCTTAGAGGTTTGTTTAAATAGATGCTTTGGATGTAAAAGATCGAGGTCAATATAGGATGTAAAATAAGTCGGCTAAAGACGGTGGTAAAAAAAGGAGGTAAACCCAAAGTATGTTCGAAGTACGCATCATTGTTTTAGTATATATCCGTAAGGGGATGGCTTTATGGTAATAGGATATAGCACAATTTCATTTTTTTGCAAACACAAAATGTTTATAAGCATGAGGAAAGAACGAAAGACAGCAAAGAAAAAAATATATCATGTAAACTGATATGAGATATGTGTCAATTTTTTTATATTGAATAATCATTTATAAATATACTAGAAAATAGATCTTAAATCAAGAGCATAGATACCAGACCTTATAAAGGACAGTAATTATTTTTAAAAATACATAATAAATAGAAGCATTCCTAAAGAACTATAGAAATTATGTTTTTTACACAATATTTAAATGATAAATTCTTGGTTTAAAAGCAATTTTGCAACATTAAATTTTAATCACATTAGATTGCGCTATTTAAGCACTACAATTTATATGTTCGTTACATGAAAACAAAAAAAATGATATCATAGTTGGAATGTGGTCCTTTGTACCGCTTAAATAAAATCTTCCTTTCGAGCATTTATACCTTATGATAAATTTTTAATCTGCGTCACTTAGCTTTTTCTGCTTATTTCTCAACATCTATGTGGTCAAAAAATCTAAATATAAGTAAAAAAGACCCTTTTTTTAAATAAACTAGATAATGACGTGTGTAAAAAACCAAATATCATTTCTCATTAAGTTATAAATGCTATGCTTTTCATTTTTATCACATAAAATTTATTCTTTAAATGCCTATAAAATTGTTTAATGATTATTTTTCATCTGAAAAAAAGTAATGTGTAAACATCATTTATTATATTAAATTTCTGAACTATATTGAATTGACTCACTATACTAAAATAAAACAAGTAAATATGAACAAATTACATGACAAAAATACTACCGTAGTATATTTAAAGATGTATGAAGTGGTCTGAATGCGCTAAATAAATAAAAAAGAGAATTTCTATGTTTTAAATTTTTAAAAAACAAAAAAAATCAAAATATACAAAACTACAATAATTTGTTGATTGAAGCTATTAAAAACTTAATAATAGATATGAATTATATACCACTTAATTCAATAAATCAGAAGAAATCATGTTAGGTTCAAAATTATCCATTTCGATTGCTGCAATATTTTCTATATGATTTAGATAGTATAAAATTTTGATGTTATAGTTTTGTGAATATTTTCGTTTTATGTGTTTCTAATAATAAGAAAATACATCAAACCATCAAAATCGACATATTGAGCTGCGAATATATGCAGAATCTACAAATTTGTACAAAGAAAAACATAAATATATGGTGAAACAATAAAAATTTATACTCATCAGTGTGATGAATGCTATTTTTTAGAAAAAATATAATTTTTTGTGACTATTTGCATTGTAAAACTTTAGTAAGATCAGTCATGTTACTTAAAAGTAATATTTTGCGCGGATTGTTATATTGAAAACATAAGAAATTAACCGATATTTTAAATTTCTCTAAAGAAATTGTTTATCACACAAAATTTTAAATTTTTTTTCAGAAAAAAAAGTTGTAGTTTATAAAAGCATTAATGTTCATCTATAAATATTCAGGTTAAATACGAAACGCAGAAACTTAGCATAGAATATCAGTTTATCCGTGAAATAAGAATGATATGGGTTATCGTTTGTTTAAGGTTGAAATGTAATTTTTTACATTATAACTACCCATCGGTGCACACTGAAACGCAATTTTGCGTCTCAAGAAATGATGCTACAAACAGAAAAGAATCTTATTCTTGTTCACGAGCATAATCTCGAGTCAACAATCTTACAGATGCAATGATTTCACTTTAAGTATTTAAAATATATGGGGAAACATACCAAAGTTTACAAGAATTTTTAAAAGAATAAAAATTTTCCGGATTAAAATTGTAATGCCTGTACCTTTATAATTTTGTCTATATTCTTTATGTGTGCTTGGTTTCAATAATATTCTAATAAATTCTTAATTTTTACTTTATATTGTAAAAAGAATATGCGAAATACTTAATTTATTATATATAATTGAAATGAACATAATATAACCATTTTTAAATACAATTTAACTATATTGATTTTTAGTACATATTAATTTACGCATTAATAAATTGTATTTTCAATTTATTATCAAATTTAAATGACAATAAAATTGTTTAACAACAATGAAAAAAATTAAAACCAGTGAAAAAATAAAATTTATACAAATTTTCACACATATGCATATATAAATTGAAAAATATAAATTCTGATATATAGTTTTTGTAATTTGTTTACATATAAAAATAATAATATTTTTTTTAGATTTAATCATGTAGTATTTTACACTTAAAATATTTAATTTGTTTGTATATTTTGAACGAATCATCTCTCGAAAATAAAATCACCTAAAGTTTTTTCTTGCATTATATATAAACCTTTTTTTTGTGATGCTTATTATGTGAAAATATACAAATATTCCTATTAAATATTAAATAGCCTATAAAAACGTGTTTCGCTTGTTTTTTTCTCTTTTTTGAAAAATAGTGATGATTTTGTTTCTATTGTTAATAAAGTATTAATAAATTTCAGAAATAAAGTTGGGTTCTACGTTTTGATATACAAAAATAATAATCGACATATTCGTGCGACTTATGTTACAGTTTATTTTATAAACTTAAACGAACATGTCATTTTTAAATAAATATTATTTTATACAGAAATATTTCATTAGGAATGATCCTTTACTTTTCTAATTTCCAAGAATAAATGATCAGGTTATATTTATCGTCTTCTCTATTTAATCCAAATTTAAATACATTTGACATATAAGAATAGGTATATAAAAATCATTAAAATATTTTTTTTGAAAAAACTTTAAACTTTGGAGCAATAATCTGTATTCAACGAAAGAAAGATCAAAAAATAAAAATATTTTTATATTCTCAAGAATTTTACAAATTCACATGTCTGGATGTTAAAAAAAACCTATAAATTTTTATAAATCAACATTTAATTTAGTAAAAATAAAAAACAAGTAACAAAAACTAATCTATATATCTCAAAGATTTAAATTGTTCTATAACACTGGGAAATTACCATATTTAAAATTTTAAACAATATTACTAAAACATTTTGAATTGTGAAATTTAATTCAAATATTTTTTTATTATAGCCATTACTATAATTATTATTGTTGGATGTAAAGGTATTATATAAGTAAGAAAAGAGATTATGTTGGTTGAAGTTTCGCATTATTACAATAAATAAAGACCTAGAACAGTTTTAAAGCCGAGTTTTAGACCAATCAATAATTTATAATTTTTAATAAAATGTCAAAATTCATCTTTTACTAAATTTGACATGCGACCAATAATATTTTATCATTTATTTTATTTATTAATTTTCCAATATCAAACAAATAAAAATTTTAAAGTATAAATGTCACAACATTTGACATAATAAAAATGGGATAGCTATGAATAAATCAGTTTTTTTGCATTCTAAATAATCGATAAATAACAATTATGCATCTTATAATTTTTATTACTACTATTTATAGCGGAAAAATTATTTCTAGTGTTACTTCTGTTGTTTTAAATCATCTAAAAAATTTTAAATATCAATTCGTGTGTTATTATATAATACATAAATAGTCTATTGTTGGTTATGATATATTGATATGTTTTTTTACTATGAATTATATATATTTGATTATCCAATTAGATTTATATTATAAATTCGTTAACCTTCAGATATATAGCAGCAATAAAACAACGAATAATTTTATATACTACAAAACAAGTTAATATTCAATAAGAAATTTACAGTTATACGAATTTAGAACTATATAAAGTATTATAGTTATTTCAATTCATGTTTTTCATTTCTAGAAATAAAATTGAGATAGTAATATCCGAAATTCTTCCATAAAAAAAATTTTAACAAAAAAGTTTTTTATGAATATAGTTTTATTTAAGAGTACAATAAAAATAGTTTTACTTTAAGGTGAATTATTATATTTCTTTAAGTATTATAAATTAAACAAGAATTCTAATAAAATACTTATATTGTAATTATTTATACTGCTATTCAAGTTAATATATACAGTAAGTTTGTTTAAAAAACTACCATCATCGATATTACTAACGATTTTTTTGTTTCTTTATTTTTTTATATATAACTTACTACTTTATAAGCAACAATTTTTTATCTTGCTTCTAAATAAAAAAATTATTTAAGTGCAATAAAAGCAATTCAGTATTAGATTGGTAAAATGTTTAATTTTATAATCAAGTCATGTTATGTAAAAAAACACTGAATAAGAACATAAAGTAATTGAATCATTAAAAAACGATTTAAATAAGAGAAATATTTCTTTAAAAAGTTAATAGAAGTACTACACACCTATCACTATACATATTTGTGAATATACATAAACAGTCTATATACCGGTATAAATGTTATAACAATTACCATTATTTTAAAAAATATATCAAGGAATTTAATAATGAAGTATTAAGTTAGTTTACTTAAATTTTTCAAAAAATTACTCACAACGGTTGTGTACAATGTTCCTTTGTAAGAATGATTATTCATTTTGATTGTTTTATGTTATATCTATATAAATATAAACCACGAATATTGATGTTCTTGATATTTTTATGTGTTTTTTTTCATAATATCAAGATAAACTTGGTATATTAAATTTCGATTTTGTTGACATTTGATCAAAAGGTGTTTGGTGATTATTCGTAAGCTATTAACAAAAAGCTTAAAAAGCTAAAGTAAAAAAAATTAAACGAGTTTAAATGTCTTAACATAGTAACATACTTTAAATTCTAGAAAGTCCGGTAGGCCACGAGATCTCCTCCGGCAATTCAACCAAAGCTAAACATAAAGTCAAATATTTTATAAAATAACTTTAAACCAATTTAGTCTCATCAATATCAATAATATAGAATATTTTCTTGTATTTTACAGATATATAAGAATACTTACAATTTTACTGCATTTTAAAGGATGCAAAAACAATTTTCAGCTGAAATATCATATTTGGAAAAATATTTGAAACGTCATAAAACTACATAAAAAAAACAGTAAAAAAATTGTTTGAAACTATTTATGTCGTATTTTAAAATTTTAATAGTTTTTATGATACGAAAAACACCCTTTTAGATATTATGATTTTTTACTAAAATTTTTCTGTCATATAACTTAAGTTTAACTGTTCCAAAAAGAACCATATCTATTTATACGTCGATTTTTTTCTGATTTTTGTAACTAATTGCCATTTAAAAACAAAAAAATTGTTATTCTATTATTTAAATACCTCAATAAAAGATACCTTTTCATATGAACTAAAAATTGTAATAACTACTCTTTACAATATAGTATTTAATAACAAAATGTATAAATATACAATAGAAATAAACAAATTTTTATTGAACATACACTATCCAGTAAAATAAACATTTTTTGAATTTATATATTACACTCCTTTTGTCGAATTTCATTTGAATTTTATTGAATAGATTTGTTTTTTTGCTTGTAGTTCTATGAAATATATTTTTGTACAAAGCATGAGATGTAAAAATCAATAACAAATCTCACTGATTTGTATAGAAATCAAAATAAAACACATGTAAAAATTATAGTTTTTTAAAATACTATTTTCGAAATATTTGTTGTTGGATGGATATTGATTAGAATTGTGAGAAAACGAAGATAAAATTTAAGATTGTTTTTTATGCATGTTTATTTAAAACAAATTTCTTTATATAATTTCTCTTGTTTTTTTAAACAAATCATCAATCATTAAATATCAATCATCAAAATCAATATTTTAAAAACCACTTAATTTCTAGTAAAACATCTTAAATCATTTCATGTAAATTTTCGTAAAAATAATAATTTACATTGGTAATGATTGTATAAACTAATGACAATTTTTTATTCTTAATTTTTAACAATTTTTGACAATATTAATTTGTCGAATATAATTTTTATATTTTCACAATTTAATGACGTAATTTCTATAAATAATTATTAAATTTTCCTAAATATATAGAATTTTAATGAAATTATGTACACTAAACTCTTAACGCCCATAATATTCAACATTTTAAAGCTTAGTCACTTGAGTCACTGACATGGTATATTTTTATGAAATATTTTAATTAGGATGTTTTTCCAGTTTATATGTTTTTTGATGATCCTAAAGTTAAGTCTAGCGAGCGATTATTTATCGTTTATAATTTTTTCATTTTGCCAAATTTTTATGATTTACTGTTTCTTATTGTTTTTATATGAAATTTCTTGATTTGTGCTATATAGTTTAAATGGCACAAAACGCTTCTTTGTTCTTTCTCAAAATTACTCTAAAAAACATATTATATGATATTATCACAATTATCGCAGTATAAATTCACATAAATTTATAAATATTCATATTATTTATAAATTATCATATACTTATGAAAAAAAGGCTTTCGATCAAAAAATAGTTAAGAATAATAATAAAATATTTAAAATATAAAAATACAGGGTTTTCATGTTATAAAAAATTGGTTTTATCGCGCAACTAACTATAGACCAGCTCAAAAACGCAACCATAGATATATTTTTTGACTACAAAAGTTCAAATTTCAAAAGACATTTTAGAATAAATTTTTGACTTGATGCACTATCAAATATAAAAAAAGACATTATTGTAGGTTTATATAATATGGAAATTGCAAATTTACATTTGAATGAAATATTATTTGCAGATAAGAGTTAACATCAATATTTTATTTAAAGTGAATACTATTTTGTAAAAAAATATAAATTTTGTTTTTTAACCTTGTAATTATTGTTAAAATATTTGTTCATATGATTTCATATTACAATCAATGCAATCTTTGTGTAATAAAGAATATAAGAAAAAATATAATAAATGTTTTTTACATTATTGTATGAACTAATTTATCATATAAAACATTTTTTATGAAATCGAATGCAAATAAAGAAATATTTTATTATTATTTTTTATTTATCTTAATAAAAAAATTATTATCGTGTTTATACCATATTATTGTTCAATTGAATAAAATTGTCTAGTAAAACATTTAAACATATTACCATATTTTATGCGATTTTTTAAGTGCAATATAAATAAAATTTAAAATACAGAAAAATCAATTGTATAAATAACATTATGCACAAAAAATAAGCAATTAAAGTATTGGTAGCATGAAAGAGTAGATTTAAAATGTTTTAAAGACTATTTAAAAAATTCTTTTACAAAATTAGTCTTTTTTTGTCGTTTTTGAACTATTATTTACAAATATATGTTTATAAAGATCGTATAAGTGTTTTCGCTTTTAAAATTTTTTTTGAGGGGTCAATATGTCTTATCCAAACGATAAAAGTGAAAATTTTTAGCGTATTAGATGGAAATTTGTAGCAGAAAAAAACAATATCGAACAAGGGATTTTTCTTTCAAAAAATTTGTTATAATTACCAAAACAATTTTAAATTATAAGGATTATTTTGAGTTTTGAAGGATAAAATCATAATTAATGATTAAAAAAAGTCTTAATAAAAGTTCAAATTGCGTTTTTTTATTGTTCGCTATGCGCGCGATATCAAACTTGCAAATTTGCAAAAAATGGTACAAGAATGCACTATAAAAATTTTATCAAAAAAAACCTAAAATAAAAACAAAAAAACATTAAATTTTTTGTACTGTAAATAATAAGATCCTCATTAAAAATTTAATTTTAAAAAATTCAATTGAAAAAACAACAATTATTATATAACGATACTAATTTTGTAAAATACACACGTCATTATTTAATTAAATCTAACTGAAAAGCAGTGAATTCCTGAAACTGTTTAGAAAGAGACGGTTTTGTTACTTTGGGGATAATTTTGAATTCTTCCATAAAATTTTTAAACTGATTTTAAATCGACACTTATATGATCATCAATGTGAAAAAGGTAAAATATAAGTAAAACTGCTAAAGTACCAATGATTGTGTATATTGAAAACCTGTATATTGATACTTCAACTTAAATACCTAAAAATCTTCTTAAATTTACATTCTTTATGAAATATCTTTTCCTTCATAATTAATTATTGAAAATCGCACAGATAGGTTAAATAAGTACATTTAAGAAATTTTATCCCGCGTGATATTCAGGTTTATTATATTAGGGCTAAAATGATATATCTGAATTTGTTCGAAGAATTTAGTTCAGATAATAAAAGCTGAGATTTTCTGTTTTTAAAAAGTAAATCTGGTTGCATAAAGAAAGCTTCCTATAAAACATTTACAATTATTTATATCTCAACATGTAAAAAACATCTAAAATTTGTATAAATTATATAGAAATAACATAAATTATATTCTGATAATTGCTGTTCGTGCAAAATTCCAACTATCATTTATTAATCGTTTATAATTTTTCATTGAAACAATATCATCAATTTAAAATTACATTACTACTTTTGAAATATAAAAAAATTAAAAATTTTATAGTCCAAAACCTGTTATCTTTTTCCATTAGAAATATAAACATAATATGATATTATTGAACCAATATTTTTGATGGACACAACGACACATTAAATTATTGGTAAATCATTATCTTTTATTGTATTCATCTTGAAAAGTGCTGTTATAAGCAATTGTGTCATGTAATGATATTCATGACAAACAATAAACGACGATCAGAACTTTCAGATACAAACCAAGTTCTTTAAAAATTGTCATTTTCATACAAATGTTTATGAAATAAAAAAATTCAGAATTTTTTTATTAATATCTTCATTTTAAGTACAAAGAGGAGGGTTTGTATGATGTATCTTTAAAATAATTTAAGAGTTACTTTTTTTGTAGCCTTGAGCTTTGACGGTATACTTTTCTTGGTATCATGATTTTTTTTTTACTTTGAAATGAACACTTAAAAAAATTTCAAAAATGTAGTACCAACACTGATTATTTGATGTGACCATTTTATGTTCTATTTACATTGGTTTATTTTTTTTAAATTTATCGACCCCTTCTTAAAATTTCGCAACGAAAATTAGCTGTGATAAAACGCAAGTATTTTTACAAAACATTGTTATTCATTTATATCCCTTATATTAATGCTAAATTTTGGAATCCATAAATTATGATTCATGTTATAAATCCTAGAAAATCATAAATTTAAATTCATTTTACTATCAAATGTAAGAAGGAGTGACAATTTAATGATTTTAATGTTCTCGATATATAAGGATTTTGAAAAAAAAGTTTAACAATCGTTAATTGATTTAATCAGACACATCTATACCGTTATTTATGTATGTAATATTTATAAAAAAGTTTGCATCTTAGAACTACACTAAAATCGATCTTATATTGTTGGAAAGTATATAGATTGGTGTATGATCCTTTTAAGAAAAAGATAAAATATGATATACAACACATTTTTTAATTATAAAATTATCTTTATGTTAAAAATTATTTATACTATACTTGTTGTTCTTATTCGTAATTTTTAAACTGTAAATTTATAAAAAAAATTATTTTCTATGATGGTCTTTACGTTTTATACTTCTTATTTAGTAAAAAAATAACTACATTTATTATAAAGTAATTTATCCATAGAAAACAACAACTTCAGATCAGAACACCTTTTTTTCTTGCCACTAAAAACATTAGATGTTATCATTCACACAATTCGAAATAATTAACATCTCTATGGAAAAATTTTCCACTCAATGCACATCTCTTTAGCACATCTAAAAACCACAGTATTACTATTAAAATGTTTAAGAGCACTTCTATCATCCGTGTTTTCGCTTTAATTACAAAAAAATACCCAAAGATTTACCTCGTCGGCACCCATCGGGAACGCCCTTTCGAGAGGTGCTACTAAATTGTATCAAGCAAAAAATTGCATTTGGTGGTGCATCCCGCTTTTTATGATAGGTGTTACATGATGTTCACTTAGTTAAGAATTCAATTTCAGAGCTTCATAATGAAATTGGTTTGTAGTGTACAAAGTTGCGTATCCATCAACACCACGTGAAGGCTGTTCACAATGATGACAACGGTCGACTCTAAATGGGCGATACGAGACATCCTGTCAGAGAATATTAACACGTTTTTGACCTTTTATTTCTAATTTGTTTATCTAGCTAATGTAATATAATATATTCAAAAAATCGATTTTTAAATTTTAAAAAATTTTCTATAGTCAAGTACACAATTGTAATATGCATTCAAAGATATCACAAGAATAAATTCAACCGAATAGATTTATATAATGAATTTCTTTCAAGTATCAATTATATTATGATTTCCTCTATTCTTTTTGATTTTGCTATTGCTAATATAGATTTTCTATTCAACACATAATCAATTATAATTCATTTTGTATATCATCTTTTTTACATCAACATCTGTTAAAATAAATATATTAAGAACTAGATATTAGTAATAAAAAACCCAATTTTATACTATAAATATATTTTTATAACACAATTCTAATGATTATCAACATGATTTTATCAAGAATGAATATCTAATATACACAATAAATAGTTTCAATAAATACAATTATTTATTAGAAAATGATTTATATAATTTTTTTATGATTTATCTTTATGCTGTGTGTGATTTCGGAAGAAAATGGTTGTTCCATATTTCATATCACTGAAACATTATTGATGTGCCATACTTAGGATTAATAAATAAATCCTTCATATTCCTGATAGGATTAGTAATAATCACGCATAAATTCGTTGTTTGCCAAGAAAAGCAACACTATAAAAGTGATGCAAATAAAAATACACTGTCAGATGAAGAATTAATATATATAACAAATCTATACAATTTTTTTTTGTTTTGGTGCACAAGATCTTTATGTTAAATATATTCTAAACACTCTTGTTCATATCTTTCTCAACCAAGATATGGATCATAGAATGATATACACAATATATATCACAAAAACAGCGAAAAAGATAAAGTTTTCATTAAAAAACCCTAAAAAAATGAAAATTCACTATCTTTGAACATGTATTTAGTTAAAAAACTCGTAAAAATTTTGTATCTTACAAATTTATCTATATTAAACATATTTAATAATAAAATAAAAACTTAAAATAAAATAATATAAATTACCACTATGCAGTATTACTATCAATTTTTTACAGAAAAAAAGGTGTATAACATTGATTTTTCAACGAAATTCCAAATATAATCAAAAAAATTGTATCGGTTATGATTCCTTACACCATGTAAACATCATTATAAACGCACATAAAAGACTCTTAAAATTTAAAATCAATCGTATTTACTATTTATGAAAATATTAACCAATTAAATTGAAAAATAGGTTCTTTCGTAGGATTTAAAGAGTTTAAGAGACAAAAACATTAAAAAAATACGGATTAAATTTCTATTGTAGCACTAACACAGTTTTTAGATCACAAATTAGAAGGTTTACAGAACATGTCTTAATTTTTTTGGTGAAATTAAAAAAAGCAATAAACCAAAACAATCAAAGAAAGAAAAAATGGAACAATGAAAATATAAAAGAGCGATTAAAAAAGGAAGGGTATAAAGATAAGGAAAGAAATAAAGACAGGTAATTAGTGCAACTGTGAGATTATAATCCTTAAGCCTCCAAAGACAAATCTGACAATGGTAACTTTCGAGTATATTTAAAAAATCAATATTTAACCCTTTTTTTTGCTTCATTTGTATTCCGGCACTATTTTTAGTTATAAACAAAATACATTCAGAAAAAATCTTGTTGATTATCAGTCATCTTTTTTTCATATAAGTTAAAAAATTTAAATCCTTATGTCTTGAAGGCGTGATTGTAAATATTGTAAATAAATCATAATTTATGTAAAATTAAAACAAAATAATAAACAATTTCTGAAAATATCACATAATATTTAATAAAAAATATATTGATTTTTATGTTTAAATTATTGGCCTTAAATGAATCTTTTAATTGTTAATTTTAATATTTTAGATTGAATAATAATTTATTTTTAGTATAAAAAGAAATAGATTTAAAAGGAATTTTTATTAGAGATTTTTTAGAAATAAGAAAGATTATAAAAAACCATTAAAGATTAGAAAAAAAAGAAAAAGACTAAGAAAATGAATAAAAGTTTTAGCCTTTATTAGAGTAATAGAAATAATAGTGTTCATAGTAAAAACATTGGTAGAAATAGTAGTTCAAATAATTTCAATAATAACATTTATCTAAATAAACATAGAAATAACTTGATTTTATGTATTTAAATCGATATATCAATATTTTAGCATTTTATTTGAAAAACATCTATGTTCCTTCATTACAAGACACAATAAATCAAAAAAATCGTCTGCTGCAATTTACGAGTATTGAATAAAATTAAATATTCAAGATATTATGTACCTTTTTTTTAAAGAAAGTAAAATTTTAGAAAAAAAAACAGTCTGTTAACAATATTATTCGCAGGTGTTTTTATTATACAAAAAAATTTGTTTAAAGGCGAATTCTTTAAAATTTAAAAGTTATTAAAAGGCATAAATATCTTTAAGATTTTTTTTACTATCTAAGTTGCAGATTATTATGTCTTATAGAACTACAGCTGTATAAAAAAATCTAGTAATCTATTTTTAAATTGTGTTAAATAAAAACATGATATTATTTTAATGTGTATATGCACAAAATATATTTTCATCCTTAATTCAAAAACTTGATCACACAAAATTTATTTCAAAATAAAATATAGATAAGATTAAAATTAGACTACAGAATCAAAAATGTAAAGGGTTTTTAGATTATAATCAAACATATATATTTTCTAAATTATACAGAAAATATTGATTAGAAGGTGAAATTACTTTCGGAAAACAAACCATAAAGAAACGGATTGGTAAAACTTTGCTTATAAAAAATTTTAAAAATTTTAAAAATAATGGAATTTGCAATATGAAATAAAAACATGATAAAATTAATTATATTATTGAATCTAACACACGTATTCTATTATTTACGTTTTCTTGGTACAAAACCAGGTGCAGAACTAGACTTTTTTATCCCCATGCGAATTATTTCTTTACCCTTTACTAAAAATTCATTATAATTTTTTCCAGCATCATTATTAAGATTAAATCTGCTGAACAGGTTTTCCCAGTCATGTTGTTGTTTTTTATTTTTATCCTCTTCAATTAAACAACCTAAAATCTTTATTTCATTTTCTGTCCAACCATTTGAAATCAACTTTGGGTTTATTTTTATGTTTTTTATATCTAACTTTTCTTTCACGGACTTCTGGTTTAAATGATTCAATCTTGGATCACAATTATATGCCATTTCAACCAATCTAGAAATTCTTTGAATCTCTTGCGCAGATTTCTTTTTAATGTTATTTTTTTGTCTAGTTAATTCTTCTTTTCTTTGATATGAATTCATATTATCCATTGAATTTGTAACGAAGAAATAATCAAAGGATCTTTTACTTTCAAAGGCTCTCCAAGATTTATAAAAAAATTGAACACTTTGAAGTGGTGTTTCTTTGTTTCCGAGTAAAGGCATATCTTTTTTCGTGCTGTATTTTAGATTTTTTTCAAATATTGGTCCAAACACTTCGAAAAATTCTGTTGTGTTGTAATTTCTTTCTTCTGGAATGCTTTCGTCAAAAATATAGCTGTCATATTTAAATCTTCGATTTTCATCGCTTAAAATAGAAAATGCTTTGTCTATTAAATATGCTACTTCCTTGCTTGATTTCTTGTTTTTGTCCGGATGGTATTTGTAAATAGCTTTTTTTTGCTGATTTTTTAAAAAAACTATATGAAGCGGTGAGTCTTTATAAGCTTCAATATCAAGAACATGATACAAATCAACCTTTTTCCAATCGGAAAGTTGCTCCGATGTGTACACTTTTAAAATACAACGCGATTCTTTCACATAATCAAGAAATTCTTTTTGAATACCAGTTGGATTTAAACAAAGAACTAGTGATGTACACTGCGTCATTTTGAAGGGTGTTAAATAAAAAATTTTTCCAATTAACGATCTTATTGGAAATTAATATTAATATTTAATAAATGACATCAAACACAAATTTATTACAAATATTCCACGTTTTTATATCATAGATCAGTCAAATAACACTTTTTGTGCAATTAATCTGTAATAGTATAAACCAAATAAGCTATTCTAAGCAATTTTATAAGCAATAGTCCATAATATATCATAATTATATGAAAAACATAAAATTAAATCAAAACCAATTTTCTAAGTTTTAATGTATAAAGTAGAATGAAAAATACATTTTTCTTCTGTATTAATTAAAATTTTAAAAAAATTATGAAATTTTGAAATTATAGGGAATTTTTGATAATGATACAGCATTAAATTTAATTTTATTAATAAATATCTACACAATATGTTTTAATTAAAAATTTAAATACATCAGAATTCAAATTTATGAACAAATTGTTTTTAACAATTAAAAAACTCAGCAAATTGCTGTAATGAATAAAAAAAATAATAAAAATAAATTTTTTATGATTCGGTGATATTGGTTTTTTTCGTTTTTTAAAAATTAAATAAAATTATTACAAAATTCTAAAATTACGAAATATTCACAAGCGTTTAAATTCTATTGAAATTTTTGTAATTACACTTATGTTAGACAATATTGAGTTTTTTTAAATTCTAAACATCGCAAAAATCGTTTAGATACTAATTTTTAATAATAAATTTTTATGAAATATTAGACAGCCGCTTATAATCCAAAAATCAAGAAAAAAAAGTATAGAAATCGTATTAACCCATCAACGAAAACCCATATTATGTTTAAATTTTGTGTTCGCTTGAAAATATAAACATCCGCAAGTACTAAAATTACCATCTTTCAAATGTATTTAAATGATTTGCTTAAAACACAAGTCACTCCACAATGCTCCTGGTGATGCTACCAAAACAGTGCTCAAAAATATTATACCAGATCTGCATTACATATATAACATATTCAAAATATTAAAGCGATAGGAAGGGGCATAAATAAACACTATTTTTTCTCTGTGCCAAGAGCACAGTATTTCGAACTTTTTTTATCAGATTGTTTTATATAAGAGATCAGTAAAAAATTGACACTTTCAACCCAAATATAATTTTTAGGCTCTAATATAAAAAGAAACATTCACTTGTAAATTTTTTTGCCATTTGTTTATATAAATTTCATTGTTGCGTATTTTCTTAAAACTTATTGGTTTTATTTTGGTATTAATTATACATTAAATGTGTGCATAATTTTCTTAGACATTTTAATTACCTTAATAGTACATCTAGAATTTAAATACCAATTATTAGACTAAATTTGTTATTTGCAAAGACAATAATTCAAACCTTTCTGAAAAAAATTAAAATTTTAGTTTGCGCATTAGGTTTTATTAAAAATCAAGTTTTTACTTTATTTATTTGCAATCAAGACCAATGCTACGATTATATCATCACTTAAGCAAAAATCTTGAATCTTAAAAATAATAGACAACATATTGCTTTTTATTGTATACTTACGATCGATTTTTTCAAATTTTATAAAGAATATATTATATTTTCTCAATCAGCAATCTATAAATTGCAATTCGACCTATTTTTGCCAATTTTAACAAATGCATTATATTTTAAATCTGTTAAACGGTAATATATTTTGATCATTATTTTTGTGATTTAATATTTTTAGTCGAATAAAAAACTTTAGAAAGGTTTTATTCAAATAATAAAATTAAAAAGAACACGGAATTAAACACAAAAAGCGAATATTTTCGGTATTTATTAAAAGGAATATTTTATAATGCTCTAGATATCATTTTCAAACACAAAAGTATGCTAATATCTAAATTACAATTATTTTTTTCATATATTCAACATTAAACACTAGAAAATATTTTCAGCCAATTAATAGAATTTTCTTAACTATATTATATTTTATTTTAATATTTAGGCGTTTTCATGGAATATAAAATTCTTTGAACAATGCCATAAGACAGAAAAAAAAACAAAAAAAGAAAATTATGTGTTTGGATTCCAAAATACGTTATGTTCTCGAAGAAGAACTATTTATAAAAATTATTATATATGTATTTTTCTTTTTAATTCGAGAAATTCTTAGATTAATTGATTTTAATATTTGCTGTATAAATACTTAAATAATATGATATGATTAATAAACATATATTGATAAAACAAATAATAATTAGGCTTGATTAATAAACATTAGTTTAACTTTTAAATACTTCGTGTATTAATAGTCAGTTTTCTAAATTCATTGTCACATGAACAATTCTGTAAATTTATTATAAACTCAAAACATTAAAAAATATTTTCTGAAATATAATCTTATCATCTTTATCACGATATATATATACTTTAAATTATAACTAATACGAATTTTTAATAATGTTTTATTGTATTCTCAATTTGTGCTTTGAATTAAATGACGGAATTATAATTTTTATATGTTTCAAATAAAAAAAAGTATTTGATTTTTGTTGTGAAAGGTTAATTAGATTAATTAAAATTGTTATTTATCAATAAAAATTTTTTCATATAAAAAAATAAGTAAAAAAATGAATAAAATCAAGTGGTTCCTTATATTGTTACATTTGCGAAAATTCAATTTAAATTTGTCTTTTTACGGGTTTATTTCTTTAAGCTTTTGTCATTTTCACATTTAATTAGCAAATATTTTCTTTTTTGCAAGATAAAAATATAAGACATAATTCAATTATTTAAGATTGATAATAATAAATCAAATATTAAGATCGATTAATATTTTCAGGATATTAAAAACTGGATTTAGATTATTTTTTCTTTAATATTAAACGAAAATTAAAATGAATTCGATCATTCACAATCACTATTTTTTTATATCTTTTTTAGGTATATTGGAAAGAGTAAGTTTTGATGATTCATTTTTATTTTTACTAAAATTATCGTAAGACATACTTACCTTTTTATCAATATATTTATACTGAAAATAATTTATTGATCAATAAAATACTTATTTACTTCACCAATAAATTTTCAATCATTAATTACCGTAATCATCATTAAAAACATATCTGATTATTTAAAAACATATTATCGAAATATTTCTAATATTTAAATCGAAGTAATCTGATTAATAGTTTAATTGTTTACTTTTATCATATTTTAATCTAATTTATTGATTTGTTATAAATTATTTCTTTATCAAATTAAATCAATTTGACACTATTAAACAACAAGGCAAATTTCCGATTTCTATCATTTTTACTGTATAAGCTTATTATTGTGTTATTTTTATCATTTTTTAGTTCACTTTGTATTCCAATTTTTTTTTATCATTGAAAAATGTTTAAAAGTTATAAAGCGATCATTCATTCTCCTACAAAATATAGATATAAAAAATAAGAAAACACTTTTTTAGAGATTTCAAGAATTTTTTCATATTGTTTGTTTGGTGTCTGCTCTAACAGAATCATATTTGTTGATTGTGTGTTCATTAGTTACAATAATAGAATCACAATTTTTTATTTTTGACAATGTAGAAATATTACTTTATTTTTATTTTGTTTTTACAATATTTAATTGATTAAAATAGTATGTACTTTTGACTTATTAAAAAGCAGAATTATATTATTTATATAGATTTAAAAATCAATTTATTTCTAATTTTTGAATAGTGGCTTGATGTATAGTTGAACTTTGTTTGCTGATTTAATTAAATGGACGTGATCGGTTCTATAAAACCAAATTTATGTGAAATAAACAAATGTTATAAATAAATAAGTATTTAAAAAATTTATTTTCCTTTTCAATTTGATCAAACACATTTGTTTAACAGAAGTATATTTTAGTCTAGTTTTTTTTCATATTTTCGTTTATTGCTTATTTTCTTATTTTTAATACAATGATACTAAATTCGCCAAAGTTCAATCTGCTGATAGAATGGTAAAGGTTAAAAAATAGCATTTTTTTGTCACAAAAGTTAGAAAAAACTACTTTTTTGATTTTTGTGTTATTCAAAGTGAATTATATTCATTTTAATTCTTTAGCCTGAACAAATCTTAATACATTTAAAATATATTCTTAATGAGATCTTTTATTTAATAAGATATATACATTTTTGCTGCTATACTCCGTAGTTGGTCTATTGGAGTAGCATAAACATGGTGAATATGAAGACAGAGTGAATTGAAATAAATATTGTGTATTATATGCTCGGTAGTTCGGGTCAGTCCGTCAAGTGCCTGCTTGATCGTATCTTTCCTGCTCATGATCTTTCACTAAGTTGGGCCACATAAATTTTAGAGGTAACATTTCTATGATGCTGTAAAAGGAACATGGAGGTAAAATAAAAAGCTATGTTATTCAAAACTCAGAATAGATTGTTAAAGGCTGTTTTTTTTGCATTTAATATATCATTTTGGCAGCAGACTGAAAACATATGTTATTTTTTACCACATTAATATAACCTTGTTTTTTACAAACATCTACTTACAATTTTTATCTGAATTTTATTGATTTTCATACTAAATACCACAATGTGATCGTACTAATCCCACAACGGTTAAAAATTACGCATTTCATGCTTTCCATCTATATATTTTAATAATAATTGTGAAATACGCAATATAATTTCGTAGTTCAAATAATCTATTGAAAAACCAAATGCTTGGATGTAAATTTTGGCACATAGAAAATTTGATATAATTATAATACAAATTTTATTTTTAACGAAACCTAAAAAATACTATATTTTTCATTTTAAATAAATGCTTAAAGAATGTAAATATCAATTTCAATGTATATTAAAACTATCAATTTATTCATTATCTTATAGTTAGTAATTTTCATTATCCCTTTATTTCAAAATATACGATGAATTAAAGCCATTAGACATTTGATTTAACTGTTTTTACGGGCATAATAGAATGAAAAATTTCGCGAAAAAAGGCAAAAAAATGAAAACGATTGGTAATCAGATTTTAATGTGTATTTTTCAAAGATATAAACAAGTATTTTTATTTTTTGTTTCTGCATTATTTAACGGTGTTTACCTGCTTTCAAGAATTTTCTATAAAACTATAATTTAAAATTAACTTATGTTAATTGATTGTTTTATTTATTTTTAATTATTCATATAGACTCTTATCGTTTAGTATATGCCTCTATTCTTGTAATATTGCTCATTTATATGGGATGAAAGTAAAATTCTTTAAATAGAATTTATATATTTATTATGTTATTTTTTATTTAAAGAAAGATCTTTTAAAAAATATTCATAGTTGAATAGGATTTTTAGCATAAAAAAACACTCGTAGTAGTTTTTGATGATTTTTTTATATATTGTTCCTAAAATATCACATTAAACATTTTGAAAACAAGTTAAACACCAGCAATGGATTTAAGGCATGAAACTATAGATATTCTTCATAAAAATTTGCTACATATATATTATACAAAAACAGATTTGTATATGATAAAACTATTTATTTCAAAAATAGTGTTTAGTAAATCATGATCTTTTGATTTATTCTAAATTTAACTATTTATATTGTTTTTTTCCTGTAACACTGGGACATTACCATATTTAAAACAAAATTAAATTACGCTAAAACATTTCTTTCTATTATATTTATTTTAATTATTATTTTTAAAGTCTTTAAAATAATCACCTTTTATCCTATTTTTATCACTAATATTGTTAATGTTGTTACTGTTACTATTGATATTACTAATAATATTACTATGGCTAAATCTATTAAACATTTTTCTCTCTCCTTTTTATTTTTTTTTAAATTTAAATACCTTTTTGTGATTTTTGTTATCTCTCTGATAATCACTTTCACTAAAAGGAAATATCGTATATTAGAAATTGTATTATAAAAAAATGTAAAATTTTGTTTTATTAATTATATTTACTACTTTCTATTCTAAACTAACCATTTATTTTATTAGAATATTTAATGAAGGTTTTATGTGGTATATTATACCACATTTTTATTAGATAAATCACTTAATGTATCGGAATAAAATTACAAAATAAAAATTCAATGCTTCATAAAAAAATTCAATTAAATATAATTTACTTAACTAATAATTTCTCATGTGTTGATAAAACCGTAACTGTTATAATATGATTTATAATTTTAAGAAAATAAAATTCCTTTCTATACTTTTGTTGCAATGGATATATTTTTATTATCATTAGTTTAAGAAGTCAATTGAGATTGGTAGTATAGGTTTCATTTTTTTCCTGCAACTATCAAATTGTGATATTTTTTATGTAAAATAATTAATTATGTTTCTTAGCATCAAATAATTGCAAATACAAAACACAGAAGAAATAAACTGTGAAAATACTAATATTTATATTGATATCATTCGCAAAAAATATTACAAAAATTTATATGCATCTTTTTTTCAGATACTCTTAATTTATGTTATATATTGTTATTAAATGATATTTTTAAAATTTACTCACAATTTTCTTATTTTAGTATTTATTTTATTGTAATTGGTGCATCTTCACACACCTTTTAACAATACCCAATAATTAAAAACTTCACAAAAATTATTTTTTTGGTTTTTTGTTCAAGTTTAATAGTTCTACATTTTATCTCAATATCATGTTTCGATAAAATTTATCATATTGATACTATGAATTTTTCAACATAAATTTTGATTTTTAATAAATATTGATGATTTAATTAATAACAAAAAAATTGCAGATCACTAAATTTTTATATCAACAACCAAATTATTAAAATTAAAATTAGTATACTATATACCAATATACTACATTGATATATAAATTTCAGTTAAAAACCACTTTTCTAACATACACCCTGTACCCTTATTACAAAGTATAAAAGATGATAGTCAATTAAAAGAAAATGATGCGTCAAACTAGAGCTTAAAACAATATGCTACATTTTTTTAACCGTTTAGTCCACACAAAAAAAATTCACCTTTAAAAATACATTTTTAATGAATTTGCACCTCAGACTAGATCTTGAGATAGTAGCCTAAAATAATGTAATTGGGTGTTTTTAAATTACCAAATTCGCAAAAATTAATAAATTTTTATAAAAAAAAACTTTAAAATTGATAAATGCTGTAAAACAAGATTAAATTTTTGTTTTTGGTTGAACTAAAAATATTTTATATTGCAATCGCGGCTAAAAATTATTCCTTTTTAAAATAATATTTATTTGCATGAATTAATACAAATAGTAATAATTTATTTTTGTGAATTCAATAATTTTTATATGTTCTTGAGAGAGAACATACATACCAACACCCCGAAAGTTTTAAATTCAACGTTTGTAAGGCTTAGATCTTCTACTTCGAAGATATTGGCTTAATTAACAATAGTTTAACACTAAAAACTAGTTGGAGAAAATTTAGAGGTAAATAAAATATATAAAAAAAGAAGAAAAAAAGAAGTACTTGATGAAGGGCAAAAATACAAAAAACTAAACATATAAATGAAAATTTTGTTACTTACCGCTATAATAAAATTGTTTTTCATTTTTAAATATTTATTAAATTTGTAAAAATAACTTTACGAAGCATTTATAAAAATTTTCTGATTAGATTTTCACCAAGAAACTTTTAAAGATTCACCATCTCGGGAATATCGCTATAGTTATGTTTTCACATAAATCTCTAATGCAAAATGATTATTCTTTATCATAAAAAAATTTCTGTATCAATAAAATATATTTAAATAGTAAACAAGCCATTTTTTGGTCGTGTTTTATGTTCAAAATAATAAAAAAACTGTCTTTTTTTGTTATTTAGAGAATAAATAAAAAACTCTAATAATTGGAAAAATTGAAAATATTGATTTATTTTTAATAAAATATTTTTTAAAACATTTCAATATATGTATCATTTTTTTATACAGATATATATGCAAAATATATAATAATATATTTGCTATTATAAATGCTCGCTATTTAAAATCTTTAATGGTTTTTGTGGAATACACACATAAACACAATTTACGAGTTAAAACTATTAAAGTCTGTTTTGGCAAGTAAAATACATGCCTGTTAAAGAGTCAATAGTGTTTCATACACTATTTTGTTTAGGTAAAAAGATATTAAATTATTTTGTAATTTTTGAAGTGTTTGAATGTTTGTTTTAACTGTTTACAGTTTAAAAACAAATCTTGATGCAATATGTTTCAATGATGAAACATTAAGTTTTGAATAATGTATTTAAAGCTTGGTAAATAAATAATTATGTCTTTTAAAAAATCATCTAATCGTTCGACAAAATCTTCTGGGTGTACATCCACTCATCCCAACCGTCTGAATTATTACATATATGTAGTTAATTATATTTTTTTAAAAAATATATTTTTGTCTGTTCAAATAATTACAAAACTATTTATTTTCAGTTCTAAACATAAATGTTGATTCAGTTAATTGCCTAAAAATTTTAATTAATTACCTTCAAACCTATATATTCCGCATGTGGCATAGCAGAACACATTTTTTTTTGATTTTATTATCTTTTTAAATTTGTTGAAAGCTTGAATCAGAAAATATTACAGAATATTCTTTACAACGAACAAAATTAAAATTTTCTGTTTTTTTATATTCATGTTATAAGAACTAATCATTCATAGAGAATCTATATAGTTTTAGGATCTTTTGAAAAACCTAAATTTTGTCTATTGTCTGTGTTAATCAGATAAACTTATCATAAAAAACCGAAGTTTTATACTTATCATAGCTATAATTTTTTACTAATATTAATCACAAAAAACTTTTAAAACAAATATTATACAAATATATTTATTTTTATAAATCATAAAGTGAAATGAAATTTACTAATATTAATAATGAAAAATAATATTTTGTTTCATTAAAGATAAATATTATTAAAAACCGAAAGAATTCTTATTTTTTACGTTATTTTAGTGGCTTATTGATAAAAAAATTTATATTTGTTTTTCTATTGATAGTTATATTTTAAGTTGTATTTGTATTAATTTTCTCTTATAAATGTATTAAAGTTATTAAATAATTTTTTAAAAATTATTAAAACTGTATGCTGTGCACGAGTACACATTAAAAGCTTTCTTTTGCCTAATTTAAGTAAAAAAATCGAATTTTATTTCTTAATAAATCAAAATAAACCATATAACACTTGCGTATATTTTATAAATTTGTTTTATAGCTTGCATCCAATGCTCATTTTTATTATCAAATAGGAAGCAAGTATAACTTTAAATGATATAAAATTCAGCATTAAAGTGTATGTTTTTTTAGTTTTTTAAGAAACATTCATGTATTAAATTTTTTTTGGAAAAAGGTTTTTTATGCTATTTTTCACTACTTGATAAAATAAAATTTGAAATGATATACAATATAATAATGGTTTATGAACAAAACTTCTAAAATCAAAATTCTATAAATTTTAGTAATTGTTAATGCAATCTACTTGTAAATTTTTTTTTGAAAATATCATATAGAATCAGATCTTTTTTCGTGCTACACAGATAAATTTTAGGATCTATAAATTATAATTTTCATATCAATTCTGTTTTAAATTTAAAACAAAAAAAATTTAAAAAGTTTTTAAAACTTCTAAGTGTAATCAATAAAATATTAAATTATACTTATTTTTTTGAAATACCAAAATATTCTTATTTTTTTCTCATCTGTTGTATATAATTTTTTTAAACTTATTGCTTCATTATTATAGATAAAAAATTCGCGTTATAAGCAGAGGAAAATCTGGATGATATTTCTACATATATAACTTTGATTGTTTTATTTCTAAAAAAATAAAATCATATATGTTTTATCAATTTCCTTTGCTTTTAAAAAATCTATTAAATGATTAATTTTGTAAAATAGTATGTTGAAATATGTTTTTTTTATATATTTTCTAAGAATTTTTGCAATAATATATTTCTATAATATTCTTACTGTCTAATCTTTGGTTAAATTTTATGTATATCTAATTTTACACCACAATTCAAACAAAGATAGAAAATTAATAATTTATAAAAAAAAATGTCACTCTTACAAAACACAGAAGGTTTACGCTATAAATCGAAATTTTAATTTTTCAAATAATTAAAAATACTTATTTATACAATAAAAAATATTTGCAGTTTTCTTTAATATCCCTATAAACAAATTATTTGGTACATTAATATAAAAGCACTGATTATATAAATTCATTTAAAAATCATGCATTCTATGAAAAATAATCTTCTGATATTAGATAAAAATCTTCAGGCTTTTTTAATGATATCTGATTTCAAGATAAATATATAAAAAACAAGCAGAAAGTTTTTTCCCTATGTCGTTATTTTTTATATTATAAAAAGTTGCCTTTACAGTGGATATCATCTTATTCAATCATTTCCCTTCCGTTTTATTTTGATGCATTGGTACTAGAACAATAACACGCAATTTATTTATTAAAAAGAAAAGGTGTTTTTTATATGGAGATACGATTGGTCTATTAAAAATCGTTATTGAACCTTTTTCTTCTTTATATACGCTTAGTATATTAGAATATATCAGTTTTATTATCAATTTTCATCTTTTTGGTTAAATGTTTTTACTTTGGATACTGATAAAAAATTTATACATGATTATTAGCCTCTTTTTCAAATTTTATTTCAATATTCTATAAAATAAATAATATACAATTTTTTGGAAAATGTTGTATTACAACAAAATGTCTGAAATTGTGCTTATAATTTTTGGGAAACGGATTCATTTTAAAAATATTTCTATTTTTTAAATTGATGTAAAAATCAATTATATAATAGAGGTTTTGTTGTTATGATATTTTTGTTATAGAATCAGTATTAAAATTAAATTTAACTATTTTCAACCTGATTTAGCATTATTATATCGATGATGTCTTAAAATAGACTAGATATTTGAATTTTACAATCTTATTCATTTTTTTATATATAATGATATTTTTTAAAACTTATATTTTTTTTATTTAAAGCTATAAATCTTTTTAATCTATATGTGTATTGTTTATTCAGCAATAATGTAGTATCTTAGATTTTATAGTTGTTTATGTTGTAAAAATACTGCTAAATCGAAGAAATAGTGTTTTTATTGTAATAAAGGTACTAACACTGTTTTATTATATTTTAGAAATTGTATTATCGGAATAATAGAAATAATAAAAGTGGTTTTAAATTGATGTGTTAATGTTTTTATTTAGATATAATTTTTGGTTTTCATATGAGGGATAATACTTGTCATCACAAAGGATTGTTGTAAATTGCTTTTTAATTTTTTTCTATCGGTGTCTTTTCTTCTGAATTGTTTTGATTACAAATATTTTATATTTCTAAAATGTACCATATTTTAATTTTCGTTTTTTTGATTTCACCAAAGCGGCTGTCTTCTATACTTAACCCTTTAAATTTGAATACTTTATGGACATTAGTATCACAAAAAAATTCATTTGATTTACTAAAAAAAATTTTTGTTTAATTCCTTCTATAAAAAATCATTAAAAAAAAATGATAGATTTGAATAAAAAGACTAACCATAAACATCAAAATACACAAATAGATAGTTTGTTGAAAATTTTATATATATAATAGCGATATTTATTTGGTGTTAATTTAATAATTATACAATTTCATAATATGTTAGTTTTGTTTTTGAAATGAAAAAAACTATTACGTTTTTTTAATGAAACATAAATGATTTTTGAGGTTAAATAAAAATTTTTAACAGCTGTTTATTATTAGAATTTCTTTCAAATTGTAGTTAAACTGGTTTATTATGTGTTTAGAACTGATTCCCATGAAGAACAAATTCAAATTATTTTTACACTCGAAAGGTTAAAATATTACAAGTCCATCACTTTAAAAAAAGACGATTTTTATTTTATTAATGTTTCATTATTATATCTTTTAGAAATAGTTTGTCGGAGTTAATAAAGTCTGGATAAGACTTGATGGTGTGCAGCCACTAAAATTAAAACATTTGATAAAAATCAAAGAATATTTTTTTTGTATATAGATAAGGTAATAAAAAATATTAAATATTTTTAAAAAAAATTATGTATGAATAAAAATTACTAATTTAAAAATTAATATTTGATTAAATTTTTACGAAACAAGGAAATCTAAAAATGTTTTTATTGCGAAAAATTTAGCAATTTATCAAATAAAAATATATAAAAATTTATAATTAAAAATGTCTTGCATTAAATATTCAATACCATTGGTGTGAAAAATATGAAATTAGGACTTGATTCTGGAGGAGTAGCTTATCTTTATGGCTCTAAGACTTTTCAACTTTAATAAATATTTAATGTGTTTTTTGCAGCATCGAAGGTTTTTAATTTAGATAAAGAATTTAAAATTTCTTGAACAAATAATGTAAGCATTTTTTACGTCTCATGATATAATATTCATGAAATGATTATAGAATGGTAAAAATAAATATGCAAATGAATATTTAAAGCTAGCAGGTTGGATGACCTCTGTCAGCCTCGCGATATTTCCAATTTATTCCCACTTGATGAATTAACATTTAAGAAAAAGACATTTTCTCGTTAATCGGTTATTTTCTAAAGCATAAAGTTTTTTTGTGTTTAAAATACAATAATCATTGTCGAGAAAAAACGAACAACTTATCATTTCTCATACGTTATCGATTATCTCCTACTTTCACATAAATTAAATGTGGTTAAATCGATTTTGATCGAAAAATGGTCAATCGACATGAGCCTCAAAAATTTATTTAGATAAAAAAGCACTAAAAAATTTTTGGTAATCATAAATTGATAACAGACATTTAAAACCGAGACAGTTCTTTCATAATATTTATTCTATACATAATATTTACCGTTATTACGTATTTTTTATCTTTTTGGTGATTTAAAAAGAATTTAGATTTAAAAAATATTTATATCATTTTGAATTCGTATCATATAATTTTTCTCTGAAACTGTTAAAGTATTTGACTTTATATATTAAATGTATATAATAATATTTTTTGAAAAAAAAATTTGAAATGTTATTAAATGGAAGAATTTATTTAATTCTTAAAAAATGAGGCAGTTAACATGCCAAAATACTTGATAATATCTCCTGAAAATGAAAAATACCTAAAAAATTTATGTATATTATAGATAAAATGGATATTTTCATTGTATTACACATCTATAAATGCAATTTTTTTATTTCAGAACAGAATTTTTTAGATTATGCTAGCAAAAAAATTATCAAATGAATTGATTGAATATTTAAACCGAACTACGTTCAATTTGAGTTTCAATAAAGTTTGAAATATGTGAATTTATTAATCGTTATTGGTTTTGAAATAATTCTAATCTAATTTGTTTCTTTAAAGATAAGACGATTAACCAAATGATTAAAAACATTTTTCTCGAAAAAATATACATGTCAAATTATAGAAAAACTATAAATAGAATTGGGGTTTAAAATATGAAAAAAATTTTGATTCTTTCCGCTTTCTCTGTTTTTTTCATACTATAGATACAAAACTACGACCAAAGGATAAAAATCAAAAAGATTTATCCGACTTTAAACAAAAATAACGATGCATTAAGAAGCCCATATGATGCAAATCCCAAACAAAGACATGTATATCTAAAGAAGCTCGAAATAACTTTTTTAATGGCGAAACCAAAGTATAAGTCCCAAACATTTTCGATCAGATGTACAGTCAACCCAAAAAAGTATAGAAACACAAGATTTACCTATATATATCGATAATAAACTTGAAAAATAATCAATTGCATGTGTGTTAAATCTAGATCACATTTTCGATATTAAAGGTTTTCAAACACATGCTTCTAAAAGTTCTGACATACCGAAATTTGGAAAACATAACATTTCAAAGAGGAAAGAGCATGTGAGTGCAAATATCAAGTTGAAGATTTTAATAAAAGCAACTGTAGATCAGAAAAGATCCCAACCTTTAATAATATTAACTATATATTCAACAAAAATTCTGATCATAAACATGAAACTTATATATTAAAAGAAAAATCAGATTATAATCATAACACATGTATATTAAAAAAAAATCAAAATTCAAAGATTAAAAAAGCAAATTAAAAAGAATCAGCTTCTAAACATAATATCAGTAAATTAAAAAAAATCAGCTTCTAAACATAATAACAGTAGATTAAAGAAAATCAACTTTTAATCATAATAGAAGTAGAATAGGAAAATTCAAATTTGAAAATTCAATTTGTGAAAAAAATTGAATTTTGAATATATGAATTATAAGTGGTGGTATTATAAATATTAAAAACGTTAGATATATTTAACTCAAATATTGGAATTTTTGACTGTTCAATTTCAATTAACTCATTCGAAATTCTTCTCAGGGATTTAAACCCTTTTTCCGTTCTTTTCAACCTTTTTTCTATAAATTTAGTTATTTTATTGTTGAAATTGTTTCTGATTTTTCCATCATAATTTTGCATCTTTTTTATGATGATATTTGGATTAATCATTTAAATCATATTTTAATTAGTTTAAATAACGTAAGATTAGACTTCCTGTTGCAATTTAGCGACTACGACAGTAGATTAGAAGAAGATTCTTATTTTTAACAAAGAAAATAGATTAAAGAAAATCTGTTTTTTTAAATTATAAAGTATAGAAAAAAAACACGGATTTCCAATACACGAAGTAAAGATTTTAAAAAACCATTTAATGAAAATATCGTTAATGGTTTTTAGCAAAAAAAAAATTATTTTCAAAGTGAAAAAAAATTAATAAGTAATGAACATGCCATCTGTAAACTATGGTAATATTTTAACCTTTTACAAATTTTTTTGTCTGATTGGATGTTTATAATTCCGTTTTTATTTGCGGATTTACATGAATAAATAAATTGGTTTATTTCATAGTAATATACAAGAATGATTATTTTTAAATTCACAAACAAGAAGATTTTTTTTGGTTGGTGTGATTTTTTAGATTACTTGTGTTTTTTCTGGTGAAATAAATTTTTTTCTGATTTAAACAAATAAATCATTGATTCTTTCTTTTATGAATGTAAATTATTTTTATTAGCATTGTATTTTCTCAAATATCATTTTATTTCCTTTTAAGCACAATTTTATTATTTTAACAAAATTCTCACATAATATTTTCATTTTTTGGTTAACATAAAAATTTGCATATTTAAAAACATTTTTTTGCGAAATTTTTGAATTAATCTTACAACAACGATTTTACCCTTTTTCCCATAGCATTCGAGAGATAAGCCTTTGTAGTTTTTTTATTTTTTTACAATATTCGTAATATTTGAAACTAAAACAACTTTTAAATATTTGTTTCCTTATAATTCATTTTAGAAAATTGTGATACAATACATTATCTTATTTTTAAATGATTTTCTGCTCAAAAAAAAAATTATTTTTATTTTTGAATCTTTGAACATATGCTTTTTTTATAAATATAAAAATTATAATAATGTGTTTTTAGAATAAAAAAACTTATCTAAACAGGGTTATTTCGAATGATTCCTTTCTCAAGATTCTATATAAAGTGTAATCAGATATTCTTATTATTGCTTAAATTGATTTATTTTTCTTCTTTAATAATTTTATTAAATCATTATTGATTGCATTAAATATTGTGTAATTTGTGACAACAAAAATATGACACAGATCAGCGTTGAATATAGTATATTGAATCAGTCGGTGTGAACGAATATTGTGTAAATGTGATTTTTTTATAGTAAAAATGAAAAATTAAATAAATATGTTTTTTACATACAAAAATAATTTTTCATCATGATTAACACTACATTATCCAACAGTATACATAAGTTTGCATTTACATTTTTGGATATAGATTATAATGCACTTATTGAAATTTTGTTTGATTCAACCATTTTGAATGCATAAAAATTTATTAAAAAATAAAAAAATCGTGCATTATATGATATTTTGAAATCATTTGTGATCAAAATTTTGATTATCTGTTCTTTATTAAACGAAATGATTGTTTAGGTGGTGATGAAAAAGAAGAATAAGTAAAAAATATAAAAATGACAGTTTTATCTCATATAAGACTAGGAAAATTTTTTTATTTTATTAATGTAATATTTATAGGGCATAAGACGCTAAACCTATAAAAAAACAACTAACAGAATAATCACTTAAACAAACTATAACTATAAAAATCGAATTCGGAACTTCCATGATAAGAAAATATATTTAAGTGAATCTTTTAATAGCTATAATTGCACAATAAAATTTTATATCTGTAAGTTCTCCGACAAAAAACTGACATTGAAATATTTCTATTTAAAAAAATATACTATTTGTAAAATATTGTTTTGGTTAGTTCATCTCATAAAAAATCCTTAAATACAAAAAAAACAAAAAAAACATTGTAATTTTGATATTGTAGTATGTTATAAAATTTGAGCTTTTAAAGTTAAAAAATTGTTTTCTATATAGAAATTTCAGTATTTTAAGAATTTTTTTTGCAATGTTTTGGAAGAAAATGTTTTTACGTATACTAATTTTATTGTTTTACAGACCTTTCCAATATACATTTTTTCTAATTTTGTGCGATATAAAACAATCAATGGTAAAAAAAATTCACTGATATTTATTATATTCATTATTCTAAATAAATCATTTCGGTTTGATTGTTCGAAAGTGTCAAATTTTTTGTATAATCAAATTTTAAAGTCTGATGATATATTGTTTGAATTTTTACACACATAAAGGTAATTTATGTTATAAAAGCTTCTGATAAGATGCTAAGTAAGATTATACATAAGTTAAGATTTAAAAATATGTTTATTGAGAAAATTATTGATTTGACCTTATAATGATTGATGTTTTTATCTTATAAAAAAGTATAAAACCATAAAAAATGAAAGATACACAATTAAAAAACATATAAATATTTTTTCGAATTTATTTTTATGGTTTTTTAAACTATGATTTTCGAACAATAATCCTTTCTCTTTAATTAGAATTCATTGATCAGATCTTTTTTATATATTACGCAACATATATGTTTGTTCTGTATATAAAATTTTTACAATTTTTGCAATTTAAATTGAGTGTATTAGTTTATTTTTAAAAATTTACTATATTAGTAAAACAAATTTTTAAACTATATAAATGCGAGAAAAACAATTGATCATACATCTTTATGATATTTCTACTTCTTTTGCTGCAAAAGATATCTTGATTGTTTTTTAGCAGTATAAGATCAAAATTAAATATATAAGAAAGTAGAGGATATAATAAATCACTCTCTATTCAGTGCATCTTAAATTATACTTTTAATTTGGTCTAAATAGGGTCGTTCTTTTAGACTAAATTGTTTATTTTTTATTAAAAAAGAAGCAAAGAAATCGTGTCAGCCAATAGTGAACAGCAGAAAAAAATTTGAATCACCAAACATGTAAAAGAACTCCTATATAGATAATAATTTCCTTTGAATTTTATTAATGAAAAAAAACAACAGACAAAAGGAAAGTACCACACAAACTAGTTACAAATATAAACACTCATTATTATAAAAAGTGTTTAGTGAGAGATAAAAATCATAAAATGAAAAATACACTGATCAAGCAGCAGTGAATCAATACAAATTAAAATCTTAAAGTTTTGTTAATTGTTCTAAAAACGTTCGAAAAGTAGGTATAATATATTTTGTAAAATCATAAAAATAAAAATATTAATAAATATGTTTTTACAAATACAATGATTTTATAAGAAATGAACAAGACAAACCACCTGAAATTGCTATATTCCACAGCATTTAAATCGTGATTATTAAGCTATGTTTTCTAAAGGTTCTCAATTAGAAGGGTATGTCACAAATTCGACAATACAATACGCAATTTTCTGGATATAACAAAAAACTTGAAAAACCTTTTAAGAAGAATGCATAAATAACTTATCGAAAAAATATGTAAAAAGATCATAGGCGACTGTTTAACTCAGAAATAGATCAAAGAGCGATGCAATAAACAATACGAAATTCTTTATTACTTACATTTTTAATCATTCTAATTGTGACGAAATACGAAAATATTTATTAAGAGTTAATTTGAAAATTTTTTATAATACCTTTAAATATTATGATAATATGACACATTATTACAACAATATTCTCAAATTTTGCATATTAAAAGATAAGAGGTTACTTTTATTTTGTTTTCACACAATTTGGGGAATTTATTCTTGATAAAATATATTAATTAAAAAAATATTAAATTCAATTATAAAAGTAGAATATTCTATATGATTTATTTTTTCATTCAAAAAACGATGTTATAATTTATTCTTAATTTGAAACATGAGATTAATTTATGAATGTTGTTGTTTAAAACTAGAAATGATATGTCAATACATCAATTTTTAAAAAGCGTTTATAAACGTAAATATTTATATAGGAAGCAAAATTAGTGATATCTTTTCATTTTAATAATTCAAAAAACTTTATACGATAAATCTGTAAACCAAAAAAGGCAAAATTAAATCACGCAAAATCATTTCAAAACATATAAAACCACTGTAAAATTAAAAGTAATTATAAAAAACTAGAATATGATTCCAAAGTTTGTATAAATATAACACATGAAAATTTACATTATATTTAATTTTATGTTTTAATGCATAAAAAACCAAAGTAATTTATGTTGAATGGTTTTTTTATGTAAATGTATAACATATCAATAATTTAAATCTATATTATATTATGTTACATCATAGAGTGTAAATATTTAAAACAATAATAATGAAATAGAGCATGTAAGAAGATATAAAAAGAAAATGAAAATAAATACAGATGACCTTTGTTTTATAATTAAAAAATTTAATATGATTTATATATATGATTTCTTTCATTATTTTAAAAATATTGAAAAAAAACTATATTCACAAGATATATGCAATAGATATAATTTTCCTACAACTAATCATATTTTTTGAGGTTTTATAATATAGAGATATTCATATTTACTCAATATTAGTCCGTATTCAATTCTAATCGTGTAATTAATATGATCAATTTGACATACTAAATGCCACATAAAATGATTTTATATTTATTACAAAAATATTACCAACTCTTTGTTTTGAATATAGAATTTGTCTATATTGTTTTTTTTGTTTATATAATATTATATTTAGATTACATAGGTCTATATGTTTATCTTTTCTGATTACTTTATTTATAAAAAGAATTAACAAACCAATATTCTACTATATAAAAATTTATTTCGATTTATAGCAAGGATAGTGAACTAAAGATTATTATGAAAATCTTATAATTATTAAGTTTATAAATATTCAATAATAAAAAATGATAATCTTATATACAACTTTGTCTAATATAAAGAAATTTTCAGACCAAAATTGTGATAATTTTCTTTACCACAAAATTAAGATGAAGAATAATGCAAATAAATCTTTTTTTTATATTTTCAATCTGGTTGGGTTCTTGTCAAGATTTTTCTAAATTGTTTATATTGATAAGAAAACTCCGAAACGAAATCAAAAACAAGAAAATAATACAAAAAGATTACGCCCGTTAAAATTTTTTTTAGTAATCTGTCACCGAGCGACAAAGTTGCCTTTGTTGTTAAAGTTCAGTGACAGGATTAATACAATATTGTGAATAGAATGTTAATTTAAAATAATATTATCATTTAAAAATTTTAATATTGAATTTTAAATTAAATTTAATGATATTAAATAAAAATTAAATATACTAAAATACTTTAATAATTAAGAAAATAATTGATAAATTGTAATTTTAATTAACAATTTATCACAAATTACAATAAATAGAGGTGGAATTTAGAGAACATGCCTCGAAGAACTATACCAATGAATAAATTTAATTACGCTCAAGTCTTTAATCTTTACATAATCCTTACTTGAATAATCATTCACGAATCAAAGAAAGGATGAAAATAGATGAGAATAAGACACCTTTAGGCAATTCGAGATATAAGCTCAATATTGTGCTGTATTTCTTATAATACAACCAGATACTTTCTTGTTACTTCAAAATATTCTATAATGCATCATAAAAAAAGAAATAATTGTTTTTGTTCATCCAAAATATATTATAATTTCATACGTTGCAAATAAACATATGGATCGTGTAAAAAAGGATTTTTAAATTGTTCTTCACAACGTAGCTCTAAAAATACTAGTCTATTGATGCTGATAAAAATTTATTATGAATGTTTGTAATTTTTTATGTGTAAACATTTTTTCCATTGCGATTTTTCATTTCTTTTGTAAAAGTTAAGAATTCGAAGATAATTTTTGCTTTTAATTTTACTGTATAATTAATGAGAAAGAATATGTACATTCATTTTGGAAAGAATATCATTGATTTTTTAAAGCTTAATAATTAAAAAAAGGTTGATTTAATTTAAAAATATGGTATTAATATAGAAATCAACATTAGCGGTACGCAAGAAATTTTTATTAAAACTGATAAAATTATAAATAATTGACTAAAAATAAATATGAAATTAAAATAAAAATAAAAGAATTATCAGTTGTATTTTTGTGTTTTTATTACTATAAATATCTTCTTTAAGTTATAAGTCCCAGTTCAATTTAGAATTCGTAAAACTACACATTAAAATATCTAACAAAGTATTGGATACAAAAATTACAGAAACCACAATTAGATGCTTATAAAATATTTATTTTGCAATATCAGGTTCTTAAAATTTAAAATATACGTTTTCTAAAAAATATTGTTAAAGTACAAATACATTAGGTGAATATCAATACAAAATATTACAGAATAGAAATATTTATACGAAGCTGTGTAAAAATTGAAAACACTATTATTCTATACTCGAGGTTGTTATGAACATGTTTGGAGGGGTAAAGAAGCCATTAATTAAAAAATTTTTAAATATTTGCTCATAAATGAAAGACATAGAGATTAATGAGGAAGAATATATATCGAAAATATTGGAAAAAAGGTTGTTAGATAAAATAGAGAATGAGAAAAACAAGATATTTAAGAAGATGTTTCATATATCTGATAAGGAGGAAACATTAAAACTTCGTAAGCAATTAGAAGATTTAGATCAGCAATACGAGCAAGAATTACAAATTATAAAACAAAAAAAGATGAAAACACAAAAAGAAAGCGATTAAAGGCTTCAAAGGTAGTTTTTAAAGGAAAAGGACTTTCTGATAATTCACCATATGTTTTTGTTGATAACATACGAGATGCATTGGATCAATACTATAAGATGGAATTTGATAAAATGAAAGAAATCAATTTTGAACAGTCTTGCAATGAAGAAAAAATTTTGAATGATTTTTACGATTTCCCCGATGATTTTAATAAATTTAATGATGAAGAACAAACTTTAGACAAGCTTATTGATAAAAAAACTGACAATAACACAGTGAAAAAAATCAAAAATGAAAAAACAACACAAACCTTTGATGACAAGGATAAATCTAGTGATGTTAATTTTTTGAAAAAAGCAAATGATGGATGCAACAAAATAGAATTTAACGAGGATGATGAAGCTAAATTTATAGATGTCAACATAAACACAGAACTATCTTTAAACCAGCCTGATAATTTCATATTATCATTAAAAAATATTCAATCACTAAATATAGAAATAGAACCTATAAAAAGGCGGCGTGTTTCATTGAATGACAACTCATCCAATGAAGACAGTTGTTCAGAATCAACTTTATGTGGAAATGGGATTTTAGATAGTGATAATGAAGAAGAACACTGTTTTGATATTCATGATAAAAACCAAGAAAATTTAAATTATATTGAAGCATGTGACTTAGCTGATAGTGAATTTAAAAATAATTTAATAGATATGGGAAAAAACGACACGTATGAAATACAAATACATCCTGCACGATCTAAAAAATGTATTTCTGATGTTTTAGTCAAGCTCAAAAATTTTTATGCGGATTTACGAAAAGATGGGCATATTATTGAAGATATCGTTGTTCCAAGTTTTATTTGGGAAAAATTATTTGATTATCAGAAAGAATCTATCAAATGGTTTTATGAACTTTACAAAAAAGAAGTTGGCGCTGTTTTGGCTGATGAAATGGGCCTTGGTAAAACTCTACAGGTAATTGCTTTTTTATCTGCCTTATATATCTCGAACAAAATTAAATTTACACTGATAATTGTACCGTCTACATTGTTAAATCAATGGGTAACTGAATTTAAAAAATTTTTCCCATTTTTAAGAATCATTTTAATTCACAAATCACATACCGATAATATCTCAAAATTATTCAAAGAAATAACTAAATGTTTTTGTGTTGTTTTGATTTCATATGACGGGTACAAAACGTACGGAAGCCATTTGAGAAATATCAATTTTGATTACATAGTTCTTGATGAAGGTCATAAAATCAAAAACAAGGACTCTAATATAAGTCTGCAAATATCAAGACTAGTTTGTAAAAATAAAATTGTTCTATCAGGTACACCAATACAAAATAATTTAAAAGAGCTTTGGGCAATATTTAATTTTGTCAACTATGGATTGCTAGGAACACATGAAGAATTTGTTACTGAGTACGAAGATCCAATAAAAAATGGCGGTTATCGCGGAGCCACCGAAGAAGTGGTTCACAAAGCTTATACAAAAAGCAGGATGTTAAGAAATTTGATCAAGCCATTCATTATGCGCAGGTTAAAATCTGAAGTTGCCGGTGAATTACCAAATAAAACAGATTTGGTAATTTTTTGTAAACTTACAGATATTCAAGAAAGTTTATATCAAAAAGAACTCGAGTCAGAATTTATCTACAAAATATTAATAGGTAAGCAAAGTTGCATGCCCGGATTAATGAGTTTAAGAAAAATTTGTAATCATCCGTATCTATTCACGAGAAATAGCACATACAAAGATGATATTGTGAAAAATAGCGGTAAAATGAAAAAAGTTGACGAACTTCTGCAAAAGTGGAGATCTGAAGGTAAAAAGGCGCTAATTTTTACGCAAATGATCGGAATGATAGAACTGCTAGAAATTTATATGGCTGAAAACGACTTTTCATATTTAAAAATGGATGGTAAAACATCGCTGAAAACAAGAGAGGAATATATTGACAAATTTAATTCAGATGACAATATTTTTGCATTTTTATTAACAACTCGCGTCGGTGGGCTCGGTTTGAATTTAGTTGGAGCTAGCCGAATTATAATTTACGACCCTGATTGGAATCCATCAACAGATTCGCAAGCAAAAGAAAGAGCTTATAGATACGGTCAAGAAAAAGACGTCAAAATTTACAGACTAATTGCTGCTGGAACTATCGAAGAAAAAATTTACAACAGACAAATTTTTAAAAACATGCTTTCCCAGAAAATATTATCTGACCCGAAATTATCAAAATTCTTTGAAAAAGATGACTTAAATGAGTTGTTCACATACGAAAAACCAACCGAAAGAATTGAAGTAATGAAATTTATAGAAAAGAAAGATGGTCTCGATTTTTTTTCTGGTGGTGATGTTTCAAATGATCTAAAAAATAAATTCAATCGATTTGGTGATAAAGAATTATTATCTGATGCCGAAATGATAGATTTTATTCGTTTAAGAGAAAAATATGAAAATTCCGCCTACAAAAAAAGATAGATGTGCAGCTATTTGATTATTTATATAATTAAATACTCCTTTTGATTTCAAAATTAAACACATTCTTGATTGCTTCAAATTTAATTTAGCTATTTTTTTATTTTTTTAATAAAATTTTCAGCTAATGCAGCTATAATAAATTTAATATATAGTAAATATTATCATAATTGATTCCAATAATGATAACTGTTATAGCATGCACTTTAAAAACAACAAATAAAATGAATAAGAGTAATTTAATAAATAAATCATTCACATTGATTTTGAGTAATGTTCTCGATTTTACTGGTAAATTTCATATTTTTGTTTTCTAAAAAGATAATTTTTTTAATAAGGTTTAAAATAAAAATAGAAAATCAAAATTAATAATTTAATTGATAAAAAAAGGTTTTAAGAAAGTTATAGATAATTTCTGCACATCGATTTTGAAAAATATTGTCATACTATCAATGTCATTGAAAGTTGCTTTTGTGGGGTATGTCTATAGCAGAAAAATATTTGAAAAAAAGAAAAACAGATCGAAAAAAATTTAGAAAGAAATTTATAGCGAATTAATATAGAAAATTTGAGCTAAAAAATATTTTTTAAATATCCGATGAAATTACACTTTTTGGATTAAATTTCATTATCAATATTGTCATTAATTGTTTGTTTGTTGAATTAATTGTTCAAATTGCACAAAAAAATTGTTTTTAAGTCTATAAGCATTTACATGCGACAAAAAAAATAAGTAAACCAAAATATTTTAAAAACAACGCATAATACAAAAAATATTGCCATCTTTTAAGTTACAAGCGTTATTTTCTAGAAAAATTACAGTATAAACATATGAAAAAAATCAACCTTGCATTTTTTGTTTTCTTATTAATGATTATTTGATTAGAAAAAATATAGTATATTGCAAAGGTTACTATTTTATGGTATATATAATTTATAGACATTTTTTCTGAATTTTATAATTTTAAATATGTTTTTTGTTGTATTAAAACAGACTTTTGTTAAAAAATATATTTTTTAATAATTGGTAAATTATAGAAGTGTGTTAAGAAGATTATAAAAGAAAATTTTTTTAAACTATGCATTTTTTTTATTTTCTAATCAATTGATATATTTACACTTCTTTTGTTTAAAGGTGTTAATTAAAAAATGGTTAAGTAGCTTGATTATTTATAAATACAGGAAAATAAAAACATATTAATGTATAAATATTATAGGCTGAAGATAGAAATAAACGATGTTTTAAAACATTCATAATTAATATATATTGTTATATTATAAATTTTTATATAGTGATATTAAAAAAATTTTTTATAAATATAATCTATATTTTTCATGATAAATAAAATTATATAGTATTTTAATAATAATAAAAAAAGAGGAATATGAACTAGATTAGATATCTTTTTTTATAAAAATTTAAAATCTAATTAAAACCTATTTCAGGTCATCCAATTTGTTTTTATTCGCAATTTTCTTACTTTCGTAACAGATTAAACACGTATAAATCAAAGTTATAAGCAAATATATTAGATTGATATTGTTTATTTTCTTGCGAATATTCCTATCTGGGCATCTCTGTTTATGAAAACACAAAAAAACTAGAAATAAACTAGCTAAAAAAATGACAAAAAATTGATATTCAAAAAGTATAATTTTTACTGAAAATTATTAATAAAATTGAAAAAAAATTGTCGAGAAAGATTTTTCAGACTAAAACAATATATCAAAACCACATTATTTTAAACCCTACATACTATATTAAGGAGCACAATTGTTCTGTAAAGAAGGAAAATTAGTTTTTTAAAAAAAAATCGAAAAAATATTAAATATCTAGACAAATTCAAATATTATATCATTTTAAATATTGGTTGATTATTTTTTGTAAATTTTAAAAATTATCACTACATTATTATATGTATTTTTATAGAAGATTCTCTCTTTTTTTCTTTAAATAGTTAATTTTTATAGATCTTATCTCTAGGAATATCATTTTTTACTTATGAAAAATTATCTTATAATAATTTATTAAGTAAACCGTCTATACTCTTAAAGTTATCAATTAGAATGGTGTCAAAAACTTTTTAAAGAGCGAGTTTTGTGTTTTCATATTTATTTACTATTATGTTCCTGATTTGCAGGTGTATTACCATGCGGATGCTTTCAATATTTCATTTTTTTTAAATCTTTCCATATTTTACCTGATATCTATTGTTATTATTCACTATAAATTGACAACATTAGGTAAGTTTGAGTGTTACCTTTGACTTATACGTAATATGTAAATCTTAAAGTAAGAAATTGATAGTAATTTTTTTCTTACTAAAACATCAAGGGATATTTAGATTCTAGTAATAGTTAAGTGTTTTATCAGTGCCATATATAATTTTAAAATTTAGCTGAACTTAAAGTACCTAATAATTTGTATATTTATAAAACATTACATAGAATTGGCAAATATTGTTTGAATGACTAAGTCAATCGATATCCCAATTATCTATGTAAAAAATGTATTAACTACAATACTAAATTTCTTGGAATTTTAATATAAAAATAGAATTTAAAAATATTTTAATGTTTACTAATTGGGAATTACTATAAAAACTGGTTTAGGCAATATGATAGTTTTTTTATTAAGATATGTGATATATTATATCAAAAAAACGATAAAACCATCAAGGGTTTAAAAGAAACCAATTATTTTTCAAATACTTGTTTTAGCATTATTTTTGTTTTTTCCTTCTTGAAAAAACATCCCCAAGTCCAAGTTTCAACAAAAAAAATTAAAAAAACACAAGATATTAATGATGGACACATGTAATTCATTAAGAGAAAGTTGTCTTAAATACATTGGTAGTATAATTATTTGGTAAAAAATCAAATAAATTATATTTTTCAGTTTTTTTGTTTTTTAATATCTTCAATTTCTGAAACATTATGTCATAATTTTTACAAAACATTCATTTTTTATTTGAATATTTTAATCTTTTAAGAATCATTGCTTAAGGAAAACAGAAATTTAGATCAAAAATATGTATATATTTTTACATTTATTTCATGATAAATGTTTAAATATTGTTCAATGATATCATTTATAAAAAGAAATATGGGAAATTTTCTATTAAATCATGTAAAAATTAAATGGAATAATCAAAAACACAATTTTAACTCTTCAATTTCGATATGCATACTTTATCCAATAAATACAAAAAATAATTAACTTTTAATAGTACATCAAATATTTTTATTTTGTAATGAATTTTAAAACAGTAATTCACTATTATCTTCTATACCTTAATGATATTAGAACATAGGCATTTTATCATAGATAAAATTTATAGCTTTAAAACTTTAACTATGTAAAGAAATGGCTTTAAAATTTTTCAAACTATCATCTGCTTCAATTCAATCTAAATATTAATTTATGAACATGAGTAATGAAAAACATAAAAAATATTTATCACATTTATTAAATATATTGAAAAAATCGTTTCTGCAAAAACTATTGAAACAAAACACAGTGATGCTTTGTAAAATTTAAAATGATCTATAAAAAAAATCTTTATTTGTCCTTAAAAGTACCAATATGGTTAATTTAAATTGGAAAAATGTGAAATTTTAATTTATATTTATATTTTAGAAAATGAAAGAATTCACTATGTTTCTCAATTCTAATTTTTCCAGAATGAAAATATGTTTTTGGTGTATTAAAAGGGTCTTAATAGGCTAAAAAGAAAAAAAAATAGAAAAATATGTAATGCAATAAACTACGAATAGTTGATATTGGAATGCAATACATCCATATCAAGGTTAACACTTGCAAGTATCAGGTGTTTTAAAGATAAAAGATTCAAATGACACTTTATAAGGTGCAGAGGTTCCGATAAGGTTGAAACTAACCATAAATATTGATTGTTCCGATAACGGATATTTTGAAGCACAAAAGTTTCATGTTGGCTAGATATAGCAATATGAGAAAATAATTATATGGGCTCGAAAAAATAGAAACAATAAAATTGTTTTTTTATCTTCTTTAGGTACACCGGCACATTCCGAACGTTGATATCAATAAAAACATAACGAATAAAAAAACAAATTTTTAAATTTAAAAAACATATATAAATGCCAATAATACAAAACAAAACTATTAATTTCGGTAAAATAAAATACAAAGCGTGTTCGACAGTCAAAATAGGGAAAATTGATTTTAAATTTAATTATAGTTATAATTGTAAAAAAATACATTCATATTATAACGAAAAATTTAAGCAAGCAATTTAGGATACTGCTGTAATCGCACTGGTACCGATATGAGCGCGCCAAAAATGGTTTTTTATAAAATTTGAATGAAATGAAGTTCTTTGGTATTCTAAAGTATTTCCAAGGGTCACTATCGTTTGTTTAAGCAAGATCTTCCTCTACTTTTCATTATAAAGGTTGACCATTTGTGTCACGAAAATAATACTTTGCTGAAATTTTAGGATAAATAGATGTTCTGATATGTAAATATTATGTTTTTTATGTAGCTTAATATATTTGTTTATCTCAATTTGTATGTTCTTTATATGTTTTTTCTTATGATGCTTAGAATATTCAAACATTCAAAATGCGTTTTAAAAATTATTACATTGCTAAAAGCGAAGATAAGACCTTTTTTTGTTAGTGCATTATAAAAAGCGATAAAATTACAATTTCCTATTCCAGTAATACAAATCGAACTGCGAATTTATTAATAAAAAATATAGTAATCTTTATAAAATCTATTAGCATTCAAGTTTTATATATCTTAAATTATTGATAGGTAAGTAAAATTTTCGTTATTTTTGAAGGTTATCATATTATTGAAAATGAAAATTTGCACATAAAAATTTTATTATTCAAAATACCTTTTAAAATTTAGTTCAATGTTTGATTCTCAATATTAAGTGCTTGAAAATATAAAAAAGGTTTTTTTATATCATAATAAGGTATATACAATGCACCTTTTAGTAATATCTTCAAAAAGAAATATTTAATGTTCGTAATTATCTTAATTTGTATTTTTTTATTATGAAAAAATACATTTAAGATGCACAAAAAGAAGGTGTGTTTTATATTAAAGTAATTACTTTAAAATCATAATTTTCAAAAATTATGAGAATCAAAATACAACGAAAATTACTTTTTTGAACCTATAAATGTAGTTTTTTTTCTCGATATTTGTTGTGAAAGTACTATGTTTTTTCATATCTTTGCAAAAAAAATCCTACATGTGACAAACTCAATATTTTACCAGTGATATAGTATGTTAGAAGTTCACTAACACAAAACAAAAAACATATTGAAAATATTTCATTTAGATAAAAAAAAATCTAAAATAACATTTTTGCTGTAAAAAGATGATATATTTTTGCATTCATTTATATTCTCAAATATTTGTGCTTGCTCAAATCTCATATATTCAAGAGAATTTATGTGAATCTAAATATATATCCAGACCCGATTTCCTATAAACTGTTTTTTTACACCAAAAAAACCTTTCTGATCATTATTTATATGTAGCGGAAATACAAAAACTTTTTCTTTTATTTATGCGAAAAATTAATATACAGCTTTAATTATATTGGTAAGAATAAAATATATATTACTGGAACAACAAAAAATAAGATGTTTTGATATAGTAATTAATACATTTTTATAAAAAGAAGATTGTATATATCTTTGTATAAATTTTTTTTCTTAGCAACTTTTCATCTTTCTCTGCTTGACCATCTATTTGAATTCGATTTCCTTGGATAAAATCAAATGTTCGTTTATTTTCATTTTTTTCGGTAGATAACGTTTCACATTTGTGATTTTTGATTTTGTTTCTTTTCATCATAGCAATTTTTTTATTAACCCTTTTTCTGTAGCCTAAAAAGCCATACATACCATATTATCAAATTTTCTTTTTTTTAGTAATCAGGGATTGCGACTATTAAAATCAATTTAAAAAGAATTACGGGTTTTAAATAGAAATGCGTAAGAATAGAATATGAATTTTTCTGTAGCATCGAGCTAGTTTAAAGTATATCACTAAAAATGCGCTAAATTATGACCAAACAGACCTTTTTTATATGCGTAAATAAGTAAATTACAGAAAATTAGAGTTTTGTTGCAAAATATGGTTGGTAATTCATTACAAAAACTAAAAGTTAAGAAAAATAAAAATTGTTGATATACTATCACCATTCTGAAAATATAAAATTGTTAAAATTTTCTAAAAGTAAATTTTATTTTGCCTTTTGCACGTCAAAAAACGATAAGATTAAAATTAGGTAAAATTTATATATATAATTGTATTTGAATATTAAATATTTAAAATTTGCACATAATAAAAACTTGTTATAAACGAAATTTTAAAATGGTTAATTTTTATTTGTTGTTGATAATTAAAAATTTATACTTTTATAATATATTTATTGAAAATCTAATGATACGATACTAAATGATTAGATAAAATAAAATAAAATTATAATTATTATTAATGGGATTATATGTTTGAAGATATGAAAGATAGGAGCAAGAATGATATAAAATGTTTTGAACCAAAAATTATGAATTATTGATGATTTTACCATGGAAAAACAACATATAAAATAACCTTATCATATTACCATTGTTTATTTATGGCCTAGCATATCCTAAGGCACTTAAGAAATATTATTATATTAATACAAATCACATACTAAAAAAACAGTTAGTGCTAAAATAATCGTTTCTAAATGACATACATTTTTGATTCTAAATATAAAGAAAAACAAAAACCCATTGTTGTAAATATATATATATACGCACTTTAAAATTTTGTTTGAAACAGTTTTGATTATTCCTGACGTGAAAAAGTATATACATTTATGTAACTAAGAACAATAATTAAAAAGATACTAATACATACAATAAAAAATGTGGTTTTATTTCTTTAATTATTGCAGTATTTTTTGTATTACAGCCTCATGGCTCTGGGTTTTATTGTACAAGATTTTTTTTCAGATCTATTATCAAATATTTTTTGATTTTTTTTGAATCAAATGCGAATGAAGTGTATCAAACCATTTAACTAAATATATAAACCATTTTAAGTTTTTTTATCAATATCAGATATTTTTTATTGTAATGTCACAGTAAAAATCGATAATCTTATTTTATAAATTTAGTTAAGAATCGTACCAAAGATGCGACTTTTAAAAACACGGATTCGGTATTTTTATTGTATTGTATAGTATCGAATATGATGATACCAACAATAATTTTCGATGAATGTTATTAATATTCTATAAAAATCGGAATGTTCCTTGTTTGTTCACTTTTTTTTAAATCCTCTAACAATAGTGCAAATTATAATTTTATACCCTTAAATACTATAATGAAAAAAGCATTATAGAAGAAATCGATAATTTTAATGTGTTACATTGTGACGATGTGTTCATTTCTAAAATATACTAAAAAAAAATTGAAAATCTTTTCTTTACCACCTACACTTAATTTACTTCTATTAAACACCCATGTAAAAATTTTACACTATATATGTAGATTAAACCTTTAATTAGCACGTTAGAATTGTATTTAAAACATCTGCGTTATATAAAACCATAAAAAACATCTGTTTTTTATTAAATTTTTTATCTTTTATGCAGAAAAGCACCTTTAAATTTCTGTGTCTTTGCAATATCAGCAAAAGAAAGATTTCTGATTTTCTCCGAAATTTCTGTTATTAACTTAAGTTATTTTTTGAAAAAAATTAAAGGTATGATTTTAGAGAGAAAAAGTTACAATGTGTTTAATCGTGACAACAAGAACATGATTTTAACTTGTAAAAAACAATGATAATTTCTGATATTAACCATAACACACATTCTTATATATATAAACAAAAAAAATGACAATCGAATTAACAAATTATTTTTAATCGTGATTTCTGAATTTTAGCATTTTTTATATGTATATATGAGAATAATATACAATTTTCACAAAATCACAATAAAAATATACTTTTGATAAAATAAAAAACATTTTTGCTAGTAAGAATATTCACATTGAAAGGTGTTTTTACTATTTTGTTTTTTTTTATATGAATCGAGAAAAAAAATTAAAATTTGCTTGATCTTTTTATTTTGTTAAAGATATATTTGAAGTTTGTACACAATAGAATGTACTAAATTTGATAAAATATACATTTGACTCAAAATATTATACAATGTATCATCTCTATTACCATACAACCAACGACTTGTTGTTTTCTATTTTTTATTCTTATGATTTTCGTAATATATTCAAACAATTTAAAAATGTGCAAAAATAAAAACTAAACTCAAATAGAATTATTTTAATTGCATCTCAAATGTAAATGTTAAAAAAACTTGTGTGTCATATATTTATTATTTCTATTAAAAAATGACACAAAAACAAACTTTGATATCTTTGATCATATTAAATTTGAATTATATTTGTTCAAAAAAAACATAGCGTATAATTTATTTAAAATTGATAAAAAAATTTATTTTCTGAATAATGCGAAAACAATTTGTATTAAACCACAAAAATTATGTGTTCACACAATTTAAAAACCATTCTCATGCGTAAAATAATTTTATTGCCTTTGTTTATAGCTTTTAATTATTTACGAACAATATTTATTGAAAATTGCTATATAAAAAGGTACAATATACAAAACATTATTCTTTTAACTTTCCTTATCGAATGCTACGCCGGATGGTTATAATTCTGCTAATAAAAACAAAAAAATATTACACAAATTGCAGATAAATAAAAACTTTGAATATTAAAATCATCAATTTTGTAAAATTAAGAATTGTTGCGGCATATTAAACCAAATCAAGTAATTATATAAAATACTATGGCAAAAAAATACTGTTCCAAAGCCAATTTTTTTGAATGGCTTGTTTCTTATTGTTGTTTTAGCAAAGATATTAATGCGTAAATTCACTTTGCTTTCAATGCATTCGAATTCAGTAATTAATTGAGCAATCAATTGTAATAGTATTGGTAAAGTGTAATTAATACTCTTTTATAATTAACAAGCACTCGCAAAAATGTAAATTTATAGTTTGAATTTTTTTGAAAGAAAGAAAAAAGCTCATTAAAACATTTTAATTTACAATATTTGTGCTTTCGATTGAAAAATTAATATTAGGAATCAAATCAAAAATAATATGAACATGTGAAATATTTTTTTGCAATTTATTTATCTTATATTTCTTATATATTTTTCAATTTTTTTATTTTTTTTCGTTCATCTACGTTATATTTATCAACTTTCTTGATATACAATTTTATTACATTTAGGCTTAGTATTATTTTTAGTTGACCATTTTAATATTTCCAAACTTTTGCAAATTTACAATAGAACAAAGTCTCATCAAAAAAATTTGTAGTATTATTATAATAAAAAAAAAATTCAAAATGTCAGAATGTGGCTTTAATATAAATAAAAAAATTTTTTAGTGTCAATTAATACATAGTGAATAATTAGTTTAATTTTTTTTGTAAATTTTTTGAATGCTCGATGTCTAAAATATTTTTATACGAAAAATTCTCTTTTTAAAAATTTTAGATTCAACCTTAGAAAAAAATATACAACTTATAACGGATATAGTGCAATGATATATAAAATAAGTATAGTTGTAAAGCAGAGCCATCAACAAATTTGATTTGATGTTTCAACCACATGTGCTATTTACTATTTTTTAAATCTAAAAGATTGCCCCCATAATTATAATAACAAAGAATTTTGATTGTAGTCGAACATTATAATCAAGTTTTTATTTTTTTATAAATATAAATATTTTTTATCTGTGCCATTCGTTAGATAGTGGAAAAAAAAGAAATCAAATTTAAATTTAACAGATAAAATAAAAAAGTTGATTTTTATCTGATTTTCATTTTTTTACCTAATCAAAAAACTTAAAAAGTCTAAATCACAAGAATTTATTTTTATTATAATTGTTTGGCAAATTTTAACATATAAAATGCATTTTTAAACAAGGATCAATAAAATTTATGATAGCTTTGGAGTAATCACTGCTAGTATGTATGTCAATACACATATTTAAGAGCGATATAATTAATGAAACTTTCTGAGAGACTTTTCTGGTTGCGCATTTTTAGACTAACAATGTCGAAGTATTGATTTTTTCATTTCAAACATGTGGTGTCGAAAATGTTTCCTAGGCCTCAGATTCGAGAAGGTTATGAGTTAATAGTTTTTTATGACAAAATTTTCAATTTTTTTCTTCAAAAGTTGCATAGAGTGTATTAAATACCAATATAGATGAATCATTATGATAAATTTAATAAGAAATCACATATCAAAATAGCTGTTACTAAAAAAAAGAATTTTTCTGATTGAATAAAAAAGATGTTTTTATAGTTTTAAAATTTTTAAAATTCATGTAAAATTTTTTCCAAGTAATATCTGTAAAATATTATATAAACCTTGTGTGATAAGAATTATCACATATATTTTAATATTTTAGATTAAAACATTTTTCTTAAATTTTTTCTTTTAGCATTTTTTAATAAGTATAAATTATAAAGCATATTGGAATAACTCGTTTACATATCAATGTATTAGTATAGATAAAAAAACTTATTCAGAAATTTTCCAAATTGAAATTTTGTGATTTTTCTTTTATAAGAAAAATCAAAGAAAGTTATTTAAACAAAAAAGAAAGAAAGAATGAAATAAGGATGTGGTATAGTAATAGTGATAGTATAAATAGTAATAATAATATTTATGGTGAAAAAGACTGTTTAACCATTATTATAATAATAATAATAAATATAACAAAGAAATATTTATAACATTTTAGAATTTTACTTTAAGACAAATAGTGTTCTTTCTTCACAGGAAACTTTAGTAAAGTAAATTAAATTGTATTTTTCAAGTTTAAAAACAAATGTAAAAGATGTGTGTAACATTATAATTGAAAATTCATAATGATAAAAAATCATAAGGCCTTCTACGAACATTTAGCATATTTTAAAATATTTTAAAATTAAATTATATTTTATCTAATTTAATATTTCAATTGTTAAAAAAATGATATTTATTATCATTGCCATAACTGCTTTCTCTCTAAACCTTGCCTCACTATAAAAAATAAACTTACATATTAGAAAATAAAAACAGATAGATTAAAGAAGTATGACACCATTTTGCCTTTTTGATTACAAAATACAACAAAATTTTATAAAAATTGGTAGGTTTTTGAATTTAAAAACCATATATATCAATTGAACTATCCATTAAACTTTTTTACTTTTTTGATTTTTTATCAATTCATTGCTTTAAAAGACTTAGAAGAATTTTTTGTATGAAAATTACAGGAAAAACCATAAGATTATAATGGAAACATAAAACTCTTAAACTACACATTTCAAGATTGTGGATATATAGCTTTAAACTTAAAAAACAAAAAATAAAAAATAAAAATTAAAAATTTACATGTTTCATATTATTAGAAGATTACACAATTTTGTCACTGTGATAGCATCATTATAAAATATTTTGAACACTGTATGACCCGTTTTAGACAATAAAGAGTAAAAATTTTATATAATAACGCAAAAATTCCAGTAAAAAGTTTTGAACGTTTTGTATAATCAAGTTAAGCAAATTGATAAAAATGTATTATTTTTGTAAGATATCTTTAGCTATTAAATTTGTCAATTTATAGACAAATTGATTTTCTAGAGCCAATCACGTTATCTACTTAAAGTCAAATAACGGACTTTTACCAGTATATCAAGCAACCTTTCTTAAAATGAAAAATAAATTGAACATTAAAATTATATAGTTTTTACAATTTTAGCCTTATAAACAATCCAAAGACATCACAATATATTTATTAATAAAAAAAAATCATGTATATTATAAACAATTTAACTTATATGTTTACAATGCACAAAAACAAATGTTCAATTTTACCTTTGTAAAAAGAATAACATATCAAATAAACTTCGTTTTGTTAAAATAATCTTAAATTCAATCATATGTTTTTAAAACAAAATACTCTCTCTTTTTACATACAGAACTTAAATTAAAAATTAAAATAGCGAAAAATACATATAAAATTGTTATCGCATGATAAAAATAAAAAAAGAAAGAACATATGAAATAGAATGGAAATTTAAAGTGTTTGTGGGCACATCAAAATAATTTAAATATAAAAAATATGTTCAGATTAAATTACCTTTCGAAATTTTTGAATATAATGAAGATAATTTGTTTTTTCATCTTTGTGCGTAATTACTTTAGTAAGATATTTTTGCAAAAAAACCAACAATATAAATAAAATAGATTTTCATTGTACATAAAAATGGTTTTTATAGTTAAAATCTATTTTTTAGATAAAAATATTTTTTATAAGTTGAAAGATTTTATCGTGAAAACAAATTAATAAACATATTTATCTTATTGATTCACGATTTATTAAATTTAATTGATTCTGATATTCAATCAATAAATAATCAATTAAATTTAGATGATTAGTTTATGTTGATTAATAATACAAATAATAATATTATTTTAGAAACATAGGTTTTACTTTAGTTGTAATGAGTATAATTACTAATATTTAATTATTCAATGTCAAGATGAATAATTTATTAAATAAATCAAAAACCAAAAATATTTATTTGAACTATATGAGACATCAATCTCATTATCTTGACACGACAGACTTTAACAAAAGCTTAATTTTATATTATTTTGCATAATATATTTTAAATGTGTTTTTTTTATTATCGAATTTATTTTAATTTCAATTAATTTAAAAATGGCTAAATTGAAACTATATAAAATTTTGAAAAATTAAAAACCAAATTCTAAATAATTATTTATTTTTTTATGTTTATATGTTTTTAGTCTATAGTTATCGCGTTTTTTGCATTTAGCTTTTATAAAAAGAAACAAAAATTCATAAATTCCATGAAGAACCATATAAAAACAACCATTTAAATATAAAATATTAAATATGTTAGAAAGTAATCAAAATTTGTTGTAAATTTTAAAATAACGAGTTTAAACATCTTTTTTTGTAATGGAATATTACTTCGACATCAAAAATAGTAATTGACGAAATTGTACTTAATTTATAATATTTATTTTAACAGTTTTTCAATAAAATTTACAAATAAAATATAATGATATTTTATTGTGTTAATTATTTTTTTGAAAAGTTTTCAAATCTAAGTAGTAATGTAATATATTCAAATAAGTAAAATTTTCAGTAATATAAGAAATTTGGATAAGTAAATAAAAGCAATCGCAATAATACCTAAACAATAGAAAGATGCATTTTTTGTCTCAAACAGCATTAAGGACAGCTATATTTTTGCATATTTTTATTGAAATTTTTGTTACAATAATAAAATTAGTAAAAATAGCAATATAGTGATAACCATAAAAATTAATTATATAAAAATTCTCTTGGCAAACAGAATATAAAGATTTTGCAGAAAACAAACATATGAAACATATGAAATGTTTTTTTAAACAAAATAATAATTTTTATTATACCAAAAATATAAGAATAGGAAAAGTCTTAAAAAAGATGATTTTTTTATTGAAATATGATGATAAAAATTGTAATGGGATTTTCATGCGTGTAAAATGTTTAAAACTTTTTTAAACAAAAAATTTACTTTTACTCATGATTACATGTAAAATTATAAAATCCAAAATTTATAATAGAACATATTAAAATGAAATTATATGAATTCTTTTTGTTTAAAAACTGAGAGATTAACGTTTTCATGACTAATTTAAATGCATTTATTTTAGCAATTGGAGAACACAAAAAATATCAAAGAGAACTTTTGTGCCAATATATTCTTGTGAAATACTAAAAAAATGTGTTTTCATGTAAATAAATTGTTTCTGTATACATTTTGATGTTCATATTCGTTTGATATGCATTACGTTGATCTGATGATATTATTTAAGGTTTTTTTGGTGTTGTCAAACAAGAATTACAGTAAAAAGACATTTTCTAACGCTGAAATTTTGTAAAATTTTTTACAAAAAATTTATGTGAATAAAATGAATTTGTGATAAATGCTTGGTAAAAACAAAAAAATTTGAATTTTTAATGTATTTTCTTACAAAATCTAATCTTTGATATTTAATAAGTAACATTAAATAGAAAAAAACTTCCGATTGTGTAAGTTAGTTTTTTATATTTTTCCTTTCATTTGTAATTTTTTTATTATAAACAAAAATTAGTAACTATAAATAACAATTAATATGTATATTTTGTCAGATTTTGCATTTCAAAAATATGATTTTTTGTTTTTTTATTGATATGTTGCCAAATCCCATACAGTTATTTAATATGCAAAATATTATATTTTTACCACAACACTCGGCTACTATAATATATCTCTTTTTTCGAGTTGTTGATATTTAATGAGATCTTATTCGAGATCAATAAAAAGATAAACAAAGAACAAAAAATTTTTTTTGCATTTATAATATAAAAAACCCAAAAAATAATTTTTATTAATTAGACTAAACAATCGAATGTTTTTAGGATGTATTTTTTCTTATCTAATATTCAGATAAAGATTCAAGTTGTCTTAATTATAGATATCGAAAAATATAAACTAATTATAAATAAAAATATATAAATAAAATTTGCTATAAAGATATTTTCTACTATCAAAAAAAATTTACGATATTATTTTAGGTTCAAAAATCCATAAATTTAAGTTTATAATTTAGTAACAAAAGAATGTTTTTTTTATATTGACGTGTCATTAATTGAAATTTTGGCACAAAATTTCTTTATTTTTCTAACTATATTGTTTTTTATATAAAATTTGTATGATCATCAACTATATATTATTTTTGACCGTAATATCAATTTTTAATATTTTTAGAATTTTACAAAAATACAATGTATATCAAAGTCATGTTTCTTTTTGTCTTGTAGATTAAACGCTTTGTTGAAGTCCCTTACAAATTTTTGATTTAATAGCTAATTAAACTAATAGCAAAAAAATTCATAAAAAATATAATTGTAATTGTATGTATAGAAAATTATTATTATGTTTAATTTTTATTGTCACTTCATAATTATTTTGAATTTTTAATTTTTTCTTAACAATTCTTATTCTAAATTCCAAGTTTTTATATAAGTTTTTGATTAAAGAACAATAAAATTCTAGTATCGTAAATATGATTACATATGAATGGATATTTGATACTATTCTGTGATTATATTTCTTGATTGTTAATTTACTCTATTATTTTATACTGAAGAAAAAACTTGCATAAAAGATGACTGATTGATCAAGATTAATAAAAACTGAGAATAGCGATAAAAATAAGAAGCATTTACAAGTATAATGTTATAAAGCTACCAATAATTAGCATTGTTTAAAGTTCTTTTTTTTAGTAGCTAATGGCATTTAAAACTTGGGATGCCCCGTAAAATGCCACAAAATTATACATTACTGTTAGCAAAATGAGATTATCATTGTAATTTTAGTTGGAAATAGTAATTTCTAACGAAAAAAATGTTTGATATTTTAATTAGAAATATTTTATCCCCTTATAAGCGAAATATAATATAAATGATGTTTTTGACAATTTCTATATTGATTTATTGTTTTTGTGGTATTTAAAGTTTGATCAATTTTATGATCAAAATTATTTGATTTTAGATGATTATTGTTACGTAGTTTACCAAAAATCAAAAAAGATAAAATTTTGTTTTTTGATCTTTTTTAATCAAAATGTGGTTGGTCACATTTGATCAAAATAAAGCTTAAAAGAAGCTTTGAAAATAAATGGAGCGAGAAAAACGTCTTTTATATTTTTTACCAATTCAATAAACAGTGAGGAATCGGAAAGATCGCGATTTCGACGCAGATTATCCAACTATTATTATTAAATTTTTTAAAAATTTATTTAATTTTTAAATTATTTTAGATAAATCATTGTTTGTCAAGATATTCATTATAATCAGTGCAACAAAATGTTTAAAACAGAATCGTAAGATTAAACTGTATATGCAAAATCATTGAAAGGTTTTACGCATTATTTTTCTGCTATTCTGAAATTTTGAACACTTTTTTCTGCAATACATCGCAAAAATAAATTTAGCAATATTACATGATTAAATCATATCTCTTTCGGAATTTTCAGGACCACAATCTCACAAAACAAGCTATAATATATATTTGAATTTAAGCATTTTATCTAGTTCATCATACCAAAGTATTAAACTAAATATTTATTTATTTATGTTAGTCTAATACTAACATTCGTTTTTTTTATTATATTGTGTTTTCCCTTAAATAACTTAATGAATTCATATAGTTCATCCATGAAAAAAAATTTTTGAGAATTATATATGAATTGTCAATTATAAATATGTCTTTATAGGCAAACGGAAAATTTTTTAAACAAATACTAGGATCTTTAAATCCATCAGTAAGCCTTAAAAATAAAAACCTATATTTAAACAGGAAAAAATAACATTTTAATTTTTTTTTCATTTTGTTTAAACGAAAAAGAAAAAAGATGAAACACTATTTTTAAAAAAATAATAATTGATAGTAAATTTCTAAAGAATCGGACCACATTAGTACTTTTCTAAATAAAAACTTTAAATAAAATTCTAAAATTTTTAAAAAACATTTTTTCACATTTCGAAAACTTTTAATTTTTTTATCAAGGGGTTTTACGATCATTGTACTTGTTCTAAAAGTGATTCTTTATTATTTTTATTTGGATTATAATGCTTTTTATAATAAGTTTTCAGTGTTTTTTAAAAAACTAAACAATATAACATACATTACAACAAGAACTTTATACAGATAATTTCATGTCGAACGTAATATCTAGAGAAAAAACAATAAGCAAATACTAAAAAAATTTTCGAAAAAACACATTCACACACAGTGTCATTATTCTAATTTAGAATTAAATGAATATTTTTTTTTATAAAGATATCGTTGCAAATTTTTTCTTTCTTATGCCGATCACCTGATTTGATTCATCAGATCTGAAATTTTCAATCATCTAACTAGGAACAAAACATATTAATATATTAAATTTTGTGTATATAAAATCACGTTAATTAATTGTGCAATAACATCTTTAAAACATACTTTACACTTACTCACTGTCTTAAAATTTCCTTTATTTTTTTCTATAAATCATAATTTATTATAATTTCTATGATGCGTTTTCGTTTTTATTAAGATATCATTATTAATAAAATTCGGTTATATTTTGATTTATTAATACACTTTTTTCTTTGTGAAACATTTAAAATAACAAAAAAACATAATCAAGTTTATCTAAATGCGGAAATTATTTTTGTATCATATATTATCGTAAAAGCAGATCGGTATGGTTATGCCTGTAAAGAAAAAACAAATAATAGAGGAGCACATTGACATTTTTTTGAAAGACCATTTGAACTACTTCATGGAATTGCCTCTGTGTTCGAAAGTAGCTGGTCCCAGGACTAATCTCTGTGACCGTCTGCCTTATGGTTGTTTTGTCTTTATTGTATGTTTTCATCCTTCGTGGGGGTCGATTTATTCTTTTATTTTGAAATAATTATTTTTCTGGAAGGAAATAACCCGTCATATACCAATTATAAATGCTTTTTTTAGTTTTTAGATTGGTTTATGTAAAATTTGGTTACATGGATATTTCACAAATATGCAATATTTTGAAATACATCGTGTTCGAATAGAGAGTTAGATTTGCGAAGTGTGTTTTTTTTGTAACCAAGTATACCATTCCTTTGTTTAAACCATCGTTTGGTGAGTCATTTGCTGTTTTTATTATTAGAGGCATTCCAATATTAAAAAAAGGCTCAAAAGAGTGACTTTTTAAGCAGATATGCACAATTTTTAAGGCAACTTTTTTATATATAATTTGCACCATATCTGAAATATTTGTTATAAACAACCAATTGTGTTTAGCATGGCTTAACTAAAATCAAATAATCCCATCTTTAATCACTTAGAAAAACATAAATTTTTTTGACAACGTTTTTTTGTATTCAAATACGCTTAAACAACATTTTTATAATAAATACACCTAGAAAGATCCATAATTATATACATTTTTTTAAATTGTTACAATTTGTATAAAAAATATTATATAGTTTGTTCAAGTTGTTTATAATTTTATTTGCTTTTTATATATTTTTACATTTTCTACAAATCCGTCAAATATTAAATTAATTTTTTGTTTTCTAAAAAATAGCCTAATTAATTGAAAAAATGTGTAATTATTTTTTTAAAGATATTAAACCATTTCAAACCAAAATACGTCAGCTTTTTTTGTTTTTAAAAATTTTACTAATATTATTATTTTCCGAAAGATTCAACACAATAAATTAAAATAAAAAACTGAAAATATTTAAATAGACGAAAAAAACTTTCTTCGAATTTACGATGTTTCATGTAAGCTCTACGCGAAAAAATATACAATTTTGTTGTATGATAACATTTTTTGGGGGGGGGGGTAAAAATAATTCAAATATTTGCTTTTATGGATTTTTATTCAAAATTGATTTTGAAACAGTTTATACGGAATTTGAACTGATTTGATATAATTTAAACGATTTGAAATATCTACCAAAATGAAATTCAATAAAAAATAATGCTAAAACTGTAAAAGAATTCATGTTAAAAACAAATTAATAAAAATGAACAATAATGATTCTTTCAATTTTAAAAATAATAAATTTACAAATAAATATAATTATGCATCAATAAAAGAAGTAAAACCAATTCTATTATTGATTTTAATTTAAAAATAAATGAATATCCTATGGATAAGTTAATTCATTCACACAATTTGTTATCCAAAGTTTTTACTTAAATCAATTCAAATTTTTTTAAACATCGAACATTATCTTAATTTAAAGAAAACTAATTGAATGATCATACTCTAGGTTGGATGACCTCGGTCAACCTCGCGGTTTTCACGATTTATCACCACCTGATGAATATACACTGTATTTAATAGACATTTCTCGATAATGTTTATTTATCGAGTCTTTATAAGCTTTTTGGTGAACAAAAACGATTAATTCCTTAATTTTCATTGGTAGTCGACAAACACCGACTCCTACACCAGAGCACTACCATTTCAATCAATTTTGGTCAAAAAATGAACAAAAAACAAAAACTCTTAAAAAAAAATCAAAATTAAAAAAATATCCAATCAAAAATATTTTTAGAAAAAGTAAGACATAAAAAAATATGTTTTTTATATTATATTTTGCGCTGTTGTTATAACTCTCTAGATTTAAGACTAAGAAAAAATATATTTGAAATCAAAAAGACTTTAAAGAAGATAAATTATATGAAATCATCTTTATTTTAGCAATCATTGCGACAAAAAATTTAATTTTATTATGAATTTATGTGTTTTTTTGTGTTAATTAAATTACGACATTTAACATATCTTATTTAAGCAGGAATAAACAATCACTTAAAACTAAAGTTGATTTTCAAAGCATCTTTTTTATTTTAAAATTTCTTTTAAATTATATTTATAACATAATATCTTTCTTTATTCATTATTATTATACCTTTATAGCTATTTAACAACATTTAGATTTAAATAATCTTTTTATTATTTTAAATTCATCAATAATTATTGCCTACGAATTCTTTGAATCATTTGACTTTTTTTTATTAAATATATTATCAAATTGTTTTTTTTACAAAAAACAAATTTAGAACGTTAGCAAATACAAGAGTTTTATTAATTTTTTTTAAAATCTGGCATTTAACATGCTTAATTTTTTATTAAAAATGCAGAATACAAGAAATTTTCAAAAATTATTATATCATATTATTTTGTATACCACCTAAAAAGTTTGCAAATTGTTATTGGACTTATAAAAAAATTGTTTTTTTTAAATAAAAATTTAAATTTTTCTTGAATTTTACGTCTTTAATTCCAATTTTTTTGTTTCAGAACAGAATTTTTAAGATTATGCAGAACAAAAAATGTCAAATGAATCGATGTAATATTTTTACCGAACTACGTTCAATTTGTAATTCAACCAAATTTGAAATGTTTGAATATCATAATCAATAGTAGTTTTGAAAGAATTCTGATCTATTTTGTTTCTTTAAAGACAAGGCATTTAATCAAATGATTAAAAACATTCTTCTCGAAAAAAATATACATGTCAAATTATAAAAAAACTATAAATAGAATTGGGGTATAAAAAATATGAAAAAACTTTTACTTCTTTCCGCATTCTTTGTTTTTTTTAATGCTACGGATACAAATTTACAAGAAAAATGTTTTTCAAGTCAAGGGGATTCGCGTGTTTTTAAGTTCGACGATAAAACTAAAGAACCAAGCCGTGCACATGAAAGTATAGAAGACAAAGAAAAAGTTGTAAAACAATCCTCTTCAAAAGGATTTATGGAATTATGGCGATACTGTAATCCTCATATTTCAGAATGTACACAATCAACCCGAAAAACGCATGAAAAGACAAATGTTGATACAGAAAGCCATAAAGAAAGAGAAAGAACGTAAAGTGAATCTGGAGTAAATCGAAAGCGTTTTTGCAGAATTAAAAGCGCTGAATCAGCATTCTCCATAAGTTCTAAAACACAAACAGCTGAAAAAAAATCATTTTAGAATGCAGTAGATTTAGTGAGTGCGAATCAAGTCTTAATGATTGTGTGAACATGACGTTGGTAATATGTGTATAAATCCAAATGCTGAATGCAATTATACCAGGATCAGCGAAAAAAATATTATGAAAAATTAAAGCGGTTTTTTTGCCTTTTACCTATCTTTATGTTTTTTTTGTATGTGAGAATGCTTTTTTTTGGCTATTAATTGCTTAAAAATAAAATGGTCTAAATTCTTAGCAATGAACAGGAACAATTATTTTTAACCTAATAAGAAACAAAGTAAAAATTTTTTGCAAAAGATTTTTTTCGTTTACATAAAGCTATTTAACTGCAATGAAATTAATTTTAACCTTGAGATTTGCATAGTTATGTCAAAAAAAAATTATTTGGTAAAGGTTAAATAAATTTTTCTTAATTAATGTATTTTTTAGAATTCCATGGTACTTTGTCTTTATTAAAGACGATGGATGATAATATTATAAAAGAAATTTTGTTAATATTTTCATTTTTTGTCTGAAATAAAAAATAGCATGGCGAAAATCTTTTAAAATAATATGGTTTTTGGATTGATCTTGAACTGTTGATAATAACTTTCCTTTTTAGAATGCAATGGCAGAAACCTTTGTGTCTATTTTATTCTTAAGTTTGTTTCGTTTAATTTGGAAATAAAACTTTTCGATTAAAAAGGAAAAATATTGATAACATTTAAATGTTTCATTAAAAATTATTCGTTTTAGAAAACTTGAGAGAGGTGTGCTAAATGATTTTCAAAATTTTTTCTGCTCAATAAAAAGCAAATAAGTTTTTTTTTAAACCGTCCAAGAAGTGTTTTTGTAAAGATTGAAAACGTAAAAATAATATTAGTATATAATATTAAATACTTTTTTAGGCATTTAATACAACGTATTCATTGATGTTTTATGTGAATAAGCCGTTTTAAATCTGAAAATTTATTTTAAAACAACAATAAACCACACTTTATATAATAATTTTAATATTATTTCTGGTTAAAGTCATTTTACGATTGAAATTTGGTGTTAAAAAAATTTAATATCGGCTGATGTATCCTTTGTAGAAAATTCCAAGTCAATAATTTTGATTGACATTTTCTAATTATACGGAATGAATTGTTGTGGGTGGCGGAGAAGAAGAATAGGAAAGGAATCTAATTCCGGAAGCCTCACCTTTAATAACAAATAAAAAAAAAAAATTCATTAATATTATAGTTTTTTTGCATTAAATGAAAAACTAATTGCAATCATTATTAGACCTGTTGCTATAAAAACCATAGCTATAACTTTCAACATCAAATAAAAATTGAAAAAAATAAATATATATATTAATTAATTTTTTAAATGCAAAAATTCACATTTTAAGAAAATATCTGTAATTTTTATACCAAAAATTTTAAATTAAATATTTTTTTAGAAAATTTACGGTTGGAGTGTGCTTGCGCACAATTTGAAGATTTTTGAGAACGAGTAAAAGATTTTTTGCTAGGCATGTTTATTTACTTCATAAAGCTTTTTATAGATTACATTAAACAGAATGTTTATGTTTTAAAACAAACACATAAACAGTGTTTTACATCTATATAATAGCTAAAACACATAATAGCACCTTTAATTATTTTTATGTTTCTTAACCAAAGCGAGATAACAGTAATGGAACAAAAATATAATAAACATAACCCGACTGTCTCGAAACAGACTATTGTGTACCAACATTTATCATTTACAGAATTAATTTTTCTTCTAACACATCTCAAAATCTCCATATTAAAAAAATACCAAATTATTAGTGTAAATTTAGCACTTTAATTTAACAATAAAATTTCCGCGATTAAAAATAAGATAGTATTTTAGCTGATTTACTTATTTTAAAAAATATAACAAATCATTTTAATCTATTGATTGCTATGTCCTATAAAATAGAAACATTATTTGCATGAAAAACTGTAAAAATTTTTAAATAGAATTTTTATTATAAACATATCAGCATTGATTAGTATACTATTTTTTCTATAAGCATTACTACCAATTCTATTATTATTATAGAGTATCCTGGTTTTTTTTTCTTCTTGTTTTCATTTAATTTTCTTTTTGTGAATTTACTTATCCCTGATACTATCTCAATTTTTCTAATATGGAACATTTGTATTTGGTTTTTTAATCTATGCTAAATTTTCTTTAATTTCAAAATAAAAATATAATTTAATACTATTATAAAATACTAATTTTAATACTATTATAAAATACTAATTTTAAGTTATTATAAAACTTGATTTTGGCACTATAATTTTTATGATCATTTGAAAAATTTGGTAGTTAACCCGTATGCTGTATTAAAAAAAAGTTTTTTGCATGGTTTTGAGACCATGAAATTTTTAAGTTCAATAATTTTGTTTTTTATGAAAAAGTTCTAATCTAGATTATGTGCAAATTTATGCATATTAAAAAATTTAACAATTAAAATAACAAGCAATTAAATTTGTATGGCAGACCATTCATAGAATAGTTTTGCAATTTAAAAATCAAATTCAAAAGCTATACATCTGAAAATAATTATATTATTACAAAAAAAAGTCGCTATATTCAAAAAACTTATGTATTTTGAAATATTTTCGAGTCATTTGAAACCTACAAACTTACATTTTTTCCATCTTAATATTAAATTTTCGAAATTTTTTTTATTTACAGAAATAAAATTATGCAAAGGAATTCAGAAATTTCTCTGTAAAAACGTGTGAACATAAAATCATATAGTTATTATATTACTTTTATTTTATCAAAAACGAAAACCCATCAAAATACTATTTCATAATTTTACGTTGAAAAATTTATTTGCATGCTAATTAAACAATATGATATTTTAAAACAATAAAAATTTTTATACTAAGAAATTTACTTTTTAACCAACTTGTTAACAGCTCTTATGTCCACGTAATTGAATTAAAAACCCTGCAACATCTATAAATTACTTAAAAACGTTGTATTAGTGCTGTACTCCGCCGGATTGCGGCCTGAGTTATTCAAGTAAAGAACGTACATAAAACGCTAGATAAAAGACGGTTTGATTAATTACGGTTTTATTTTAGCGGGCCCTGTGTGCGCACAGTGGGTCGTGGTCGATACTTTCTTTGTTTTTTCCTTTAATCCTTTATTCTATGCATTTATGAATTGAAAAATATTTAAATATTGCAAAAAGGAAATTTAGAGGGTACAAAATGCTTTAAGAAATCTCGAGATAATTGGTGGTTCCCCATCAAAAGAATATAGTTTACCACAATTTTCGACAGAAAAAATCATGATTTTACTAATATTGAAGCTTGATTTTCCGCATTTCCGTACTTTTTTTCTTTAATATATAAAAATCGTTTGAAAAACACGATTAACTTATTAATGCATAGGTTATTAGATAAAAACATGTTGAATTTGCTGTTAATTACATTTATCGGCAATTATTTATGTCAATTTAAGCCACATGTTCTCTTAAATTTTAGTGCGGGTGTTAAGGAAATTGTTCGGATTTAAGAGATAAGATTCATAAAAAGAGTTAGTAAGCAAGTTATAATAAGAAGAAGACAAAGAATGATGGTTATTAGTTTTTTTAGAGTCGCTTATTCTGCTTCGTAAGCCGCGTTGTCTTCCGGCGTGCTAATCATGTCCTTTGTTGTTTCTTCCTGGGTGCATCGTTCTGCTTTTGAAGGGGGATCGCCTTTTATAGTTTCCTGTTGACTGTCATTATATGAGCGATCTTATTGGCTGGTAAAGTGAACTTGAAAACACAGCCCCTCCTTATAGCAGCATTAGAGTGCGTACTGCCGCATTAGATTTTTTAAATTAATCGTATTTCTTTCCAATGACATCTTTCTGTGTTTCTTTTAGTTTATGTTGCAAAAACTGCCTATTTTGTTATTTTCTTAACATTTTTCAGATTTTTGTATTCTCAAAGCATATATAAGTCGTTTTATTCTGACGATCTGTGCACTTTATTTATAAAACAACACTTTTTTTTATTCTTTGATATATGTTGAAAATATACAGGATATTAGAAATATTTAAAACAGCCGAAAAAAATTCTTTTAGATAAAAAAAGTAAATAAAAAATTCATTTAATACTATATCGTGTTGAGAAAATAGATTTTTTATAATTTACAATATTCTTTTTATTAGAACTCTATGTAAAAATTATTACTTTTAGATATAATTGATGACTAATTAAATTCTTTTGTTTTTAACTTGCTACATATTCGTTATATTTGTAGAAATTAAAGCTGTAACAATATTTTTTTATATGTACTTTAGTAAAAACGTAAAATCATTATAATCATTTTAATGAAAATCGCATTCTTTCTCATTTGTAACTTTATAAATAAACGTTTTTAAGAAAAAACAAAATCACATTTTCTAAAATGTACCATTTGCATAAAAAAAAGATTGATAAACTTACTAAATTTTCTCTAAGATTTCTAAACAGTATTTTTTTCCTTCTTGAGAATAAAAAAATATCAAATTCTATTTGCAATTTCGGAAGCCGCATACTTAAAAAATCCTCAAAAGAAGGGTTATTTAAAAGGACAAGCCGAAGCACAATTAGAATTATAAAAAAGAGTTTGATCATTCCTCCTATTACGATCCCCTAGAACCTACATCACATTATTGCAAGCAAACACAAATAGTGATACTCAAAACACACAAAGGTAAAGGGATTCGTCCCCATGTTAGTCATTGATTATCAAGCAAAGAATTTTATTTAACATCTATTTTTTCATGTTTTTTTGGATAAATATCTTGGCACATCTAAAACATTTCATTTCTATCAGTTGTTTAGTTTTGAATTTTAAAAATGTGTTTATTCATATATCATATATTATTAAATTGCATTGAATAGAATAAATAGCAGAATATACCTGTGATTAACTCTAAAAATTTCCGTAAATATAATCCCTTAATATAAAAACCAAAATATTGATTTTTTTAATGCAGATTAGATCTAAGACTTCAAATGAATTTGCTTAATATTCTCATTAAGGATAATTCAAGATAAAAGAGTATGTAAAAAACTACACAAAAAAAGAACGAATGGTTTTTAACCAAATATTACAACAATTTTTGGCTAATTAAATTGTAATTATTTGTATCATGTTCTTTAATCTAGTTTCAATGTTTTCTGCGTATTTTTCTGTTTTTCAATTTTCGCTCTCTTGATCATATTTTAAAGCTATATATTAGCAATGTTTGTTGAATTTTGAATTTTTAATCAATAAACTAACTGTATTGGCACTTTCGTGTTATAAAAAAATTGGAAAGAAAACAAGTTGAATTTTTGTAAATCTTGCTATTTTAAAACAAATTTATTATATTATTAGGACATAATATGTTGGCTCATATCCCATTTTTGCTTTTTTATATCAGTGCAATATATATTAAATCCTTCATTTGCAAAATTTTTTAATTTAGGCTTGTGTGAATAGTATCAAAAAAAATCAATCGCAATTTTTTATGTTTCTGAAAATAATAAATGTCAAACCAATATTCAATTGTAATAATCTATATTAAAACACTCTTTTTCATTAACATAATTTATATAAGAATAAAAAAGGGAAGTTGGGAAAGCATTTATTATTGATCCAAAGAGGGCTTTAATCGAAGAATATTGGTTTTTATAAAATTAAAATTTCATAAATTGATTTCTCATATCTTTGTGTATGTTAATCTAGATATTTTATGATATTTTACGTTTAAAACAGAAAGAAAACCATTAATATTAGGATCATATTCAATTTATAAAGTTCAGAAAAGGTTTTAGGATCGCTTAATGTATATTGAAGTTAGCTGTATCTGGTTATGAGACCTAAAATACTTTTTGTTAAGGTGTCAAGTAAAATAATACTTTTTGTTCATTGTGTTGTTTACTACGATTCACGCTAATATTTCTGTATTAGTTTCTTTTTACTATCAAAACGTCTTTTGAGTTTTTTCTTACTTGCACAACAACTACATCGATTTTTAAAGATCAATATATTATTTTATATAGCCTTATTCATAATTAAAAAAATAATTATTAAGAACTTATTCTATTCTTTATAATTTCAATTTTTTTAATTATAAAAAACACATTAACATAATTGCAATTTAATATAATAAATAATAACTAAAAATCATTTTAGACCAAGATCTATTGCTGTTTTTAGTAGGATTGTGTTGCCCCATAGCCCGAAGCTGAGCAAAGTGATTCCTGTCAGCCTTCATCCTTTTAATTATTATAAAAATAATCATTAAATTCAATAACATAAAAAAAACCAAATAAACTTAAATACCTTTTTTTTATAAGAATTAATAGGATACTCATCCAAATCCCCAAAAAAGGTTTTACAAACCGAACTATGTTAGGAAATCTTAGATTCGATTATATTTTACTATAGCAAAGGTCTTATAGAACTCAGGCAAGAGAACGTTAAACACTAAAAATCTTTCTGATAAAAAAAAAAAAATAGATTTTTTCAATATTTTATCTATGTTCATAACGGATTCTATGAAAAGCTTCCCTTTTCTTTGTTCAAAACGTTGTTTTCCTGTTATTTCACAGATATTCCGCATTTTATAATCACAATTCACCTAAAATTTATTCAAAATTGTTTTCGTTTTGAATTTTCCTAACAACATATACAAAAATGATGGGTTTTTCAATATGACAATAAAAAACCATTTTAATTAGTAATTTTCAAATTTTTTTAAATCTCTTTTTGTATTAAGATCAAAAAAAGAATTATAATATATATAAACACCAAATATATATTTAAAACAAATTTTATATTTAAAAAAAGTAGTATTCCAATACTTTATACAAATTTTTTTTATTTTGATTTCGATATAGAAATAACCAAACATTTTTCTTACAAAATTAAAGTGATTTTTGTGAAATTTGCTATGGTTTTATTTACTTTAATTATGTTTTTTATAATTGTATTGAAAAAAAATCATGTTCAAAGGAATAAATCAAAAACTACATACAATTGTTTTCGAAATTATGATATCGTTATAGAATGAACTTTTAGATTTGTTTTTTATAAAATATTACAGTAATGATAATCATATTTGATTTGGTTTTTTACTTTATAATTTTAATTCAATGGCAACGTAAAAAATGTTCTGGTTACAAAATGAGCTCTAAAATGAGAAAAAAATTGAAAAAATAGATTTTTTAAAACATCAAATTTATAATTAATTTAAAAAAAATGTAAAATTATATCTTTATTGTAAATGCGCCTTTTTTCTTCGTAAAATTTTTTTTCTTTTTTCTTTTATTTTATTATTGTGTTTTCTAGTGATATGTTTTGTTTGTGTAAAAACCAATTATAAAATTGGGGGAAATTTTTAATTTCAATTTTTATCAATAATAAGTAACAATTTTTACATGAAGCATGCCTAAGATAAAAACAAAAAAAATGAGTCATGATTTTTAAATTTTCTTTACGAAAAAAGTAAAAATATTTTTTTAATTACATGTAGAATATCAATATTTTTACATTTTATTTTACAATGATGCACAAGATAATACTTAAAAAAATCACGTGATATTTGAAATTAGATACAAGAAATACATCGACCAAGTGATTTCAAAACAATAATAACATAAAATGATTTATTTAACCTTGACCACCAAATATTGTAAACTAATAATTAAATATGAAAAAAATAAATAGCATTATTAGATAAATTTTTTTTGTTTGTTAAAAAAATCATTTAGAATAAACATAAACTAAAATAATTCCTTTTCAAAAAGTAAACATTTGCACTAAATTATTTGACCTTTTTTAAAAAAATAAAAATTTCAATTATATAATATAAAATTTTAAGGTCAAGTAAAAATATTTAAAAAATAATTAAGCGTGATTTTAATTTTTACTCTTTTAGGCGCGACGATTAACACACATTATTCTATGAGGAGGCAGTCTCTAATAGGCTTCTTAAAAATCAAATTAACACACATGAACACTAAATTACAAAAAAATTTAACTTTGTTAATTCATAATAATATTATGTATATTCTTCCTTTTTTACATAATTTTTTTGATTATAGATCACAGCATTAATAATCATATTTTGTGACAAGAAGTAAAAAAAATATAATTCAAAATTTGTTTTTTGACAAGTTTGTAATTATTTACTTTACTTTTATATATATTATTATTTAAATGTTGTTCATTTTGAAAAAAAAGCGTTCATGCATTGTTACTATAAATATCTAGTGATGCTTTTATAATAATCCGATTCAAATCAATAGAAAATTTTAGTATAAATAGCAAAAAAATATTTTATGGTTTGCACTTTTTATAAAAACTTTTGAGAGGGAAAGATATTAAGGTTTTGTCGTATTTATGCTTCATTCTTGTACTAAAAATATATATTTCCCAATGAAATTCTAACCAAATATATTATTATATTGTTTTGTGTGATTTTTAATGAACAAAAAAGGTAATTACAAAATTGAAAATTAAAAAAATATATAAATAATGTACAATTTTAGCTATTTAATACAAAGAAAAAGAATAAATGCTAGTCTAAGTTAATTTTTTTGATAATTTTTAATTAAAATTGAAAGCAAATTCATAATCTTTGTGCCGTTTTTCATTCAAAAAAAATGATCCTGTGTATGAAATTTGGATTAAACATTGAAATTCATAAATATAGCAAAAAAGATTTTAAAAACATATTAAAACGAGCATAAAATATTAAACAGTTATTATGCTTTGTAAAATTATGAAATTATTATGAGCTAATTTTAATTAAGAAATACGTTTTCTGGAGAAATTATATAATTTCATCTCAATAGTGTTACAATCTCAACCATTTTTTCTGAATGCAAACAATTTTATTAATTTAATATCAATTATAAATATATCTTTTAGACGAGGGTTTTTATTCCAAAATTGCTTCACTAATGCCGCTTTGTAAGCGATAGAATAAACAAATTCAATATTTTTTTTTATATTAGTTAATGAATCTTTTTTTATAAATAATACGTTCATATCAAAAAAGCTATTACTAACCATGAAAGACATTATATATCTTGTATAGTCTATTTTTTGCGATATTTCAATATGATTTAGATGCATAAAGATAATAAAATAATAATGATATTGATTTAATTAAAAACACAGGCGATGAGCTATTTTAAATCAGTTGTTTTTGTTATCCATGACGTTTTTTAGACTGTATTAGACCAAGGTTTTGTGCCTATTTGTAGTTTTTAAAGAAAACTAAACGCTGATTGGTTGATTCTTCTTTAGAAAAAAGCTTATCTCTTGTATAATTATATAAAAGATTTTGTGTGGCTAGTAGCAGAAGAGAATGATATAGATATAGAAATATTTTGTTTGAAATCTAACATATATCGCCATATATTAACGATTCGGTTTTTTTATTTTTTAATTGCCCAAAATTTTTTTTTATGATTAAAATAGACGGATTATTATGAATGAAATATTTATAATATGTTTCTTCCAAGTTTGCAATTGACCATACGAAAACAACAAAAAAAAATCTTTGTGTTTTATTATTAAAAACAACCGAAATTTTCTTAAAATTATCAACAATTATTCTAAATTATTTTAAAAGTTATAGATTGTTACGTTTAAAGTGCTAAAAAATATTTTTTTTTCATATATATGTCAATTATTTTATTTTATTATTTGCAAATTTTTATATGAATTGCGGAAAACACACTATGATCTTTTGATCATTTCGATAGCAGAGAACATTAAATAAGAAGAGAAACTATTCAAATTCTTGCAGAAGTATTAGGTATAGACAATACTATAGAATTTGAACCTCAAGGCAAATGAGGACAATCTAACGAAAAAAACTACGGATTCGGAACCGCATATCACACAAGATGACTTCAGAACTACAATAGAAAGACTTAGCATAAAAAATAGCAGCATTAGCAATAAATACTAATAAAAGTTTTCAGAAACCATAGTTTATGACAAAAAAAAAATCTCAACCCAATAATTTTCAAAAATACCAGAATTTAAAAGTGTATATAAGATTTAATAACTTGCATTAAAATTTTAAAGACTTAACACAAAATTTTTTATCTTAGTTGTATCTATTGTTATTAGAAGACATCATAAAAAATTAAAAATATATTTTTTGATAGGGTTAACATTTATTTAAATACATTTATAATATAATTTTTTCTTTGAAAGAATATAAAATATTTCAATCTATCGTAATACAAACTAAACAAGAGATTATTATTTTTGCGTCAATTATATTATTAGAATTTAAGTAAACATAAATTTAGACAACTTTATCTAACAAGTTAATTACTTACTCTTATAACATATTTTCTCTGCTTATTAGTGTAGGTTTTGGTCGTTTTGGCTGTTCGGCTTCATCATTTATAACAACATTAGCAATAAGTAGATCTTTACTTATTTTCTTTAGTAATCTAAACAAAAAAACAATTTGATTTCTGTATATGAATTTGATGTAGCTACTGACGTTTCCTACATTGTCACTTGCATTCTTTTCGTATTGCAATCTTATATGGCAAAAAACCAGGAAACTGTTTCACATGTCTAATTTTTATTTATTAAATGTGTTTTTTTCATTTGTAATACATTTTCAGTTAATAACCGAATTAAAATTTTTACATTCTTTTAATATATAACACAATTTCAATGAAAAAAGAAAATGAAGAAAATTATAAAATTCGTTAATAAAAATGTATCGTAGAAATAATAAACACTGTTTTTTAAAAAATTTACAATCTAATAAATTTTAAAATTTTTGCAATGACAAAAAAAGCACTATTTACTAAGTAAAAAATCTTTTTTTGCGTTACTCTGTGACTAGTTTACTTTTTTAAATTTTATATGATAGAATTGCAACTAAAAAACATTTTTATGTTATTCTATACCATTGATTTCATGAACAAACCATTTTATTGAAAATCAAAATGCGCATCAACTTGTATTTTAATTCTTTATAGCAAATCTAAAAATTTGTTTTCATATATATAGAAAAGCTGTAACAATAGTTTGAAAGTTGAACATTTATAAAAATTTAAAAATAACTGTTATAATTTCATGTTTCCGACTTAATGAACCTTTATATCTATTTTTACACTTGAAAAAAAATGAAATATAAATAATATACTTTATTGCAGTAAAAAATAACACCACAATTCATATATAATACAGGAAAAAATATAGTATATTTCCGTGGAGCTTATAAACTAAATTTACATGTAAAATATGACATACAATACCATCCTTTTTCACCTATTAAAATTGATATTTTTTTAAGTAGAACACAGTAATATAGGGAAAGACGAATATGATGTTTTCTGTGTTACTATGGTTATTAGCTGTGAATCTAATGCAATAATATGTTATTTAAAAACTTAAATACTTGAGTAGAAGAGTTACCTTATATGTGCTTATGGTAAAAACAGCCGTAAGAAAAGGGTTTGTAATAAATCACACAAAGAGAGTTACTTTCTTTATTTGCCAAAGTCAAAAAATAACATAAATCCTTATTTTTAACCATAAAAACAAAATAAATGAAAGAATTGTGTTGCAATACTTATCGAATTTTTAACCTAAAAATATGTAAAATGTAATATCAATATTTTGACCAAATAAATAGCAGCAACTTCTACATGTATTGAAGCTTGAAATTATACTTGTATTTAAAAATATATTTAGAATTAACATTTAACTCATTTTGAAAGCAAATTCTTATACACAACAAACCAAATAAAATTTTGCTATTACAGAAATTGATAATTTTTCATAAAAAAACAAAGGAAAAAGGTTAAGATGTAGAGTATAAGCAATAAATGAGAAAAAAGATTTATAAAACAATAATTCTATTAGTTTAAATCACAAAAAAATTATTTAAATTATTATAGTGTATATTATCATGGTTTTAATCAGGTATAAACAAATATTATGATAAATATATTAACAATAAAAAATCAGATCTATCAAAATATTATAATAACACTATCAATTCTAATAAACATTATACTTTCCGTTTTCAATTTTTATAAAAGTGTTTTCTTATTTTTCTTGATCTCTAAATTTGAAAAAACAAAGCAATATTCGATTTTTATCAGAAAAACTTAAAGATATTTTTAATAGTGATGTAAATAAAGAAATTATATTTGTTACGTTGAAAAAAATTTAATTGTTTTGCACCATAGCTGGATATTTTGTGCATTGGATATTTTTTTTTATACTTTATCCTGTATTGTTAAATTTTTTTATTTTTTGAAGTTCCCTAAGCCTGAACCACAAACAAATAAATAATTCATTCTTAAAGAATTTAGCTTGAAAAAATCAGCCATTTCAACTGGTTTAATTTATTATGGTGAATTTTAGATTTCTATTAACAAAATTTTATATAAATATATGTTAAATCGATACCTTTAGGAAGGATATATAAAGAAGTATGTGAGAACAACAACTAAACGAAAAATCTGCACATTTATTGCTAAAAGCTATAATAAAACTTTAAAAGATATTTACCACATTTAAGACATTTGATTTATTATTACTGTAGCTGTAGATAGAAAGCCGGATGAAAGAATGAAATAGGGCACGTGCTAATCTACGTTCCCATCATACGAATATATATGAAAGTATCCATTTTTAACCCAGACAAAGAGAGGAAAGGCGATAGGAAGTAAATAAAAGCGAGAAGGAAAAAATCGTACATTAAAAAAGAGGAAAACGCCAAAAAATATAAATAATCAAAAATTAAATTAAATTTTAATTTATTTTTTAATCATTACGTTGTTCATCAAGTCTAACTTTAAAAATTTAGAGAAAACATAATAGTAATTCATTTAGTCCTTCTCCTAAGTTAAAAAAGCTAAGTATCCGCTGTTGAAACCAATCTTTCATTCCAACAACGCACGTAAAAATACAAATAAAAGAGTTTAATGCAATTTCAGTTCATAAAAATCTTCTAAGTTTTTGCTTCCGAATACTTCATGCAAATCTAAATATATTGATTTTTCATTTTCTATTTGAATGTATTTATCACATACATTGATGTTTTTGCTCATTCCATATTTTTAGAGAACTTTCCGCAATGTTTTAATGTGATTGTAATTGGTTTATTGAAATCAATTTTGATTGAAATAAATCCTTCTAAATACTACTTTTTATTGCATATTATTTATGGCAATACAATAAATAGTATTATCGATTTCAGTAAAATATATTTTTTTAACTAAATCAGGTACTAATGAATACATGGTTGTTTAACTTTAGTTTTCTATATTGTTTTTAAGTCTTGATATTTAAAAATTTAAAATGAATTTAAAATTGTCTTTAATATCCATACTTTTGCTAAAAACCTTTTTTCTTTTATGTTTCTTCTAATCATAATACTCATAATTTTGGTAATATAAATTCGGCTAAATTTGTACTTTGGCCAAAAATAGTTTAAGTTTTTTTTATCAAAAAAATGTCTTAAACATAAAATTCAAAATTATAATCGATCAAAAGGGTTTTTTAAAGTTGACTTTTATTGTAAATTTTTCATCAATAGTTTGATGTAAATATATAAAAAAAGCAATCCTAAATTATACACATACTTCAGCCTATTTTATTTTTTTGTAAATTTTCTTTAAGCTTATGGTTGGCGATCCTATGAAAAAAAACGCTTTTTTTGTGAATATTTTAGGATCTTTTACAATTTTATTACATTCTCTATGACTTGTGTTGGGTACAGAAACCCACGTGAGCATTTAGTAATGTTCATTGGTGTTCTGGTGTTTCCGAGTAAAAACTTGAATGGTCATTGTCCTGCCATTCGTTATCGAATGGCTTGAAAAGATTCGAAGATAGCTTATCAAATTGAAAAGTATAAGTTTTTGATTGTTGAAAGTTTGATTGATGTGTGGTTAACATCAAAAGTTGTTGGTGCAAGATTGACACGCAATTTGATGCGAATTGATATTGTGCCTATAAATAGGCTTATGTACAAATAAATATGCGTTCTAAAAATGATCGAGCTTCCAAGTCTTCTTCACGAGCTCTGACTCGTCCCAACCACGTGTTATTTTAATCAGTAATTATATTTATATTTATAGATACAGAATGTTATACAATATATGAGCCGGATACGCATAAACAATTATATAGTCAAGATTTTGAAATACAAATTAATATTGTGTCGATTTTATAAATAGTAAAATAAATTGCATCATAAAATAACACATTAAACTAAAAAAATGATACAACTATACAAAAAGGTTTAAAAGCTTCATAATTTTGCAGTTTTAAGCAATTTATTGTATTTGTACAATAAGATCTGTTAGATTTTTAAATAAATTCTAGACATTTATAATCTAAAAATAGCAGTAATGAAAAAAGAAGAGCTTAATTTATGTTTTGTATCATATTATAGTTGTAAACGTTATAAAGTCGTTTTTACATGTACAAAAATCATATTTTTTGTACTATATTTTTAGATTAAAAAATAGATGCTTACAAAAATATTGCAATTTATTATTTGCAGATGGTGTCCCTTTTGAATGAATTCCAAGGGCAAGTAGACCCATGAAACTTTTTTTACAACCAGAACTTAAATTAAAAATAAACATTTTTTTAATCAAGAATAAAGCTAACAACAACAGAACTAAAATATTTTTTTTGATAAAAAAACACAATTATATTTTTAGAAAAAAATATAATAAATTTTGCTATTTCAAGACTAAAATTTTCGTCTTTGTTTAAATTAGCCTAAATTTACAGCTGATTTTACCGCTCTAAAATATCTATATACGGTGATTGTTGTTCTATCTGTTCACTTTATGCATTTATTTAATGAATCCGATAAAACTACTGGTTTTTTATGACTAAAAAATAGAGAATTCATGTTATGTTTTTTATTATTATCTTTGGTTGCTCTTAAACCCAATAACAACTTTATTTTTTGTATAAATATGAAGATATGTTACATTTTATTATTATATTAATCTATGAATTTTGAATAGTAAATTTTATGCATCTAAACTAGATTTTTTTCTCTTTTTTTCGTATTTTTATATTATGCTTTTGCTGACTTTTTACTTTCTGAAACTTGCAAATTTAATTGTTCAATCTATATATTTACTCTATTATAGTCTTTTTGTTGATATTTATATTATATGGATGATGTATTTGTATAAAAAGTATTTCTTTTTTTGTAATGTTTGAAGTTGAGAAAAATGGTGCGATCCCTCTTTTTTTGATTCGGTTTTTATTATCAATCGTATAGAAAAATGTATAAAACTACTTATTTTATGTGTCTTTTTATAGTTTAAAAATTTTTAAAAATCATGAAATGCAGTAACACTATATTTATACTATAGAATAAAATTATAAAGTAGTACGCTTATATAACTATATTCTTTCTGTTAAAAAAGATTTTTTTTATAATAATTTTTATTAAGAAAGGTGTTAAACGGCAATTCATTACAAGAAATATATACCTACAAATTTTTATAAGAAGAGGTAATACATAATATGATAAAATCAATTCTTTAGATATGCATATATCTATTTTTTTGTAATCTAAAGTATAATGAAATCTTTTTATTATATTGCCACCTCTGTAATATAGAAGCAAACTATAATAAAACTTAAACTTTAGAATTATATATTCTCTTATATAAAAAAACACAAAAAAAAATATATTAAGATAATATACTAATTACTATATTATCTAATGATTACTTTCGCTTTCGATATCTATGATTAATAAGCATTAGAAACAAATACTTGTCTATGAAAAACGCAAATTTATATTAATATATGAGACTTTATATTTATAATAACAAAAAAAATAATATTACAGAAAATTCTATGCAAAAAAACCAACTGAGAAGTTTACTTAAGTTTAATTGTTATTTAAAATTTATTTTAGTTACGAAAAAATAAAAATTTATTTGATCATAAACTAATTGATAAAATAAAAAGTTAAAAAAACCAACTTATTAAAAGTATTATGACATATTTTTTATATAGACTCATCTATTTATTTATACAGATAATTGCATTATGGCTATGAAATATGTAAATTGTCGTTTATTATGATTAATTTTTCTTACTACTAGAAATATATAATCTTTAGAGATTTTTTTTGCGCCCAAAAATTTATCTGCAAACGATAACAGTTCAATTTGTTGCTTTAAAATGTTACTTAATTGGTTAATTTAGTTTGTAAATATTTTATATCTAATTTTAATATATTATATGAAAATTATCTGAAAAATGAATATTAAAAAAAAAGATAGCTATTGTGTTTTTCATATTCGCTCATCATTTATACAGAATGTGATTGATTTTGTTTTAATAAGATAAATTTTAGTAAAATATTGATTATTTTTTTGGCATTATTAAAAGAATTTTCCCAATTTTATTCATTTTGTAGAAAACTTTTTATTTAAAAAACTTGCTTATCTGTTTTTATATGTGTTTAAAATTGTCTATGTGGACTCTTAGCGTTAATTTAATGCCCTTGTCGATTATAATTTTTTTTTGAAAAAGATACCAAATAATATTCTTTAATAATGTTTTTTTTCTATTTTTTTAAAAAATTATCTTTTATTACATAATATACACATTTTAATGTTAATACTTCAATTAGGTAAGAATTTAAAAATAGGTTCCTTGATAGGTAGCTTTGTTGATAAAGAAAATGACATATAGGCTTAAAGAGGCCGAACATACCTAGAAAATCCCTAATGTTAACAAACTTCATAGAGAAATCACCGAGATATTTGTGTTATACTATGAAATTATTTTGGATGAAAATAGCTAGAAAAAAGAACATGGATTTATGTATAAACCCTTGAAATAACACTAAAAAATGTAAATATGCTGTCACTTATAGGCAGATATCCCTAAACCATACATCTTCTTAAAATCACAATTGAAGACAGTATGCTTAAGTTTGAATAAATCTACGTTAGGATATAGATAAGCAGAATATATATCATTGTGGGATAGAAAAATCGCTTGATACAAAAAGATCAGAATCAAGGGTGTTGGTCATGCAAGCCACTTGGTTGAGAAAGTAACGACTACCTCTGACTAAAGGATATCATGCGCTTGAATATTGTCGCACCGCGATGCAAATGCTGGATTAAAAATTTGTATAGGATTGCGCACAAAACAATTCTTGTAGTGATCTTTCAGTTGGATATTGCCTCCTCTGTTACATGTTAAAAACAAAGACACCTTAAAGGGAAAGCAATGGTAACAAAAACTGACATTGCTTGTGCATGGTATCCTTATGCGGCTGCCGAGAAAACGTCACAGCCTACTATAAAAATTTCCGTGATTAAATAAAGCAAAATCAAAGAATTTGCTGTCTAAAGATTAATTAAGTCAATCAATCAGATTTCTTAATTTCCTAACTGCTCCAAAAAATAAATTGCAAAGGTGAAATTATACTAAAAAAGTTTTTTCATCGAACTCCTTATGCGAATAAAGACTTTCGACGAAAGGTATGCAATAAGTGGTCCAAAAATGATATGACAAAAGCCGCTGCAATTTAAAAAAAACTGTCATTTGTTGATTCAGAGATGTTTGATTCAAAAAACTTCCAAAAAATCATTTACCATCCTCCTTCTTGATGTGTCACGCTAAACCCATATCTTTAAGTTTAATACCGTTGTCCTGTGGATTTAAGCTAAATCAAGTCGTAATTTTTTGTTCTGAACACAAAAAGCTTGGACATATCATATATGGTTGCTAGTATGCTGCACTGCCGGTAGGATACTCAAGTAGAGACTACAACAATTTCCGGGTTAGAGCGTACAGGTTTAAACCATATTCGGCGCTAGAAGATGCTTTTGTCATAAATACTTGCTTTAATGAAGAGGAATAGTAAACAGACGTATGTACATAACCAATAATATATTTAATGAAAAGACTATGTACGGTTTTCTTGTAGTGCTTAATGGCACTAAACCATCATAAATACAAACCAAAAGCAACAGATCGAGGCCACCAAAATCTGGAAAAACTCGACTGAGGGTGTCTTTTTTGAAGGAATTCTTCGCCAGGAAGTGAATCGTTATTAAAATATTAGTAAAAATAATTTGTTTACTTTTTAATCTTTCAATATTTCCGCGTTTTAGTGTTTTTGCACATATTATATCTGGTGTTGTAGATTACAGCCTATGGCAGATTTTCCCTATCAATAGTAGCATTGGTAGAAAAACATACCGGTTTATGTTCTCAGCATCTTTTTTACTGAAAAAACTTATCGGTTTTAGTATAGAATTCAGAATTTTTTCATAAATATTAGTTATATGAAATTTATGGTAATTTTCACGCCTCTTTATCTGTGAAATGCGTAGAAAATTTATTTGAAAATACATCAGGTTATCCTCGTCATTAAAAAGACAATGTAAATTTTGGTATCACCACTGGTTTTTAAAGTCGTGAAACAAATATTATCCTAGAAAATGGTGAAACGAACTACAAACATAGGACCTCCCTAATCATAATATAAGATAGAACTGGATGTAAATAAAAGTTAACAAACCACAATAATGGTAACCGTAGATGAAAACTGAACACATGCAAAAAGCACTGTTAAGATATCTTTAAACGCGTAGAAAGACATGAAGACCATATTGCTAGTCCTTAAAATGTTAAAAAGTGCAGTTGGGCTTATGCATCGTAGTGAATGTACATTGGCACGAATAACAAAAATTGCAAACAATTAAAGAAGAAACTAAACTTAAGGCTGGTATTTAAAGTAGCGATTACGAGATTCCCATCAAATGAGCCCGTATCATCATGTTTCTTGCTAGTGGCGTGTTGTCAAAACTCGGTCTTTTGGGATCCACATACAAAACGGACGAAGAGAAAGCGGGCAGTAAAAATTTGTAATATACGTCAATAAACCGCAATCATTACTTCCAAGGCATGTAGCAGAGGGCTTTTAAATACACCTTAATAGTAGAAAGTATATTTATATTCCTGTAGTAAGAGGCTAGGTATCTACTCTGATGTACATTTTATGACTTTAATGAATTTAAAGTTGATATAGAAAGTGACTTGAGCAATTGTGCTAAATACGCATAGCAGCGTGCTATTTTGTGACACAGGTAGCGGTAGGTCACACATAAAAAATCTTTAATTTTAAACGCAATAAACAAAGATAGCGTAACTCGTATACGAAAAGTGGATGAGGCTAATGTTTATTTACTGAGGAAGAAGGATTTAGAGATACCAGGTTTTAACAATACATTTACTTCTATGACCGAAATATAAAACGGGAAATTAAAAGTAAAAAATCCGGCATCTTAGTCAATATGATGGTAGTGTAGTAAAATTCGTGACATTATTTAGACGAAAGTTACGGAGAATGAAGACAAAGAATCATGTTTCATAAACTCACGCGTTAATAAAAGATAAGTAAGTATTTTTATAGGACTAGGTATGCCTAAACTATCGGTGGCCTTGGCAAAACTATCTTCGATATAGAATTGGACCCGAGGTGATTACTTTTCCAGAACTACCAACATAACATATTAAACGATAGTGGGAATATCAACTGCGTAAAAATGAGATAACACTTTATTGCTTAATAAAACTCTCACGGTTCAGAGTAAAGCGCATAAGAAAACCTCTTGCATAAGTACAGAGTAAGCTTATACAAGGAAATTACCAGTGATGACATTTAAAAGACAAGCCGACCATGGAAGAAAAATATAAGTATTAAATAACGCATTAATCACTTTCGAGAAACCGAAAAATGAAAAACTCAAAACAAATAAGATAACCATACTAGAATCATGATTCTTGAGTGCAATTACCTTGGCAAGTTAGAAATAATTCTGTCTTCCTTAAACGAATCAGACCAAAAATAGTCTTTCTTGAAGAGAATAGGGATATGCCCAAAAAAAAAGCATTTACATTCAGAGATACTTGTTTTTGTAAAGGCTGAGATGAGTTGGCTGTGACCTTTAATTAGTGATTTGTAGGTCACTTGTCTAAAATACGATTCTAAGAAAAATAACCATAATTTATTAGTGATTATGAATTCTGCAAATTAAATAGATCTAATCGCGGGAAATGTATGCAGATCTACAAATCAAGCAGCGAAAGACATGAAAAAATTCAGAAAAACCATGTTTCTGTTGAGTGGGAGCCTACAAAGCCGATGATATATATGACTGATTGGAATGATTACCCTTACAACTCGGCCGGAATTACACGTTGCTTATGATTAACACTATAATTCTAGGATGACCGACAAAAATAATCGTTGTAGAGCTGAATTTTTGCATAAAAGACGACTAATTACGCAATCTGTAACCGTAAACTTTTGTTTGTGATGTATTCAGAGTAATAGAAATGGCACATTTCTGATATTCTTGTATTAATGTGTACGAATAAACTGCCAAAAGAAACATCATATAGCTCCGAAAAGATCTCGGTCCTTATGGGAGCCATCTGAAGCTATAGATACTAAAATTGAACAGCATGGTATACGTTTACTGCGGATCAAAGACATAGAAGGCCAGGCTTTATAGGTTTCTACGATAAAGTATATCAAGTCAATAGATTTGTTAGATCATATGCAAGAAACCAAGGTTTAGAGATTTTGTCCGTCTTCTAAAATAAAAAAATCATAATAAAAAAAAGTAAGATTGCCTATAAGGTTCTATATGCGAATCGTGTATAATATCTAAGAAAACGCAAAGAGATTTTAGAATTATGATATGAAGCATAAAGAAAAAACGGTTCATTTTGTCTATCGAACAAGTATTTCGTAAACCAAACATTATGATTTTTGTATGAAGTGAATATGGGATATGAAGCATAAAGAAAAAACGGTTCATTTTGTCGATCGAACAAGTATTTTGTAACCCAAACATTATGATTTTCATATGAAGTGAATATGGATATTTAAAAACAAAGGTATCAGCATACAATAAACAACTATAATAAGATTCTCTTGGAAGGCACAAGTTGTGTATTCAGCACTACAGCGCACTGCTCAACTTTCTAGCAGTTGCAATAGAGCCACTAGTCGAAGATAGAATTGTAATGACATCATCAAAAACAAACAGATTGAATGATAACCTGGTATTCGTTATACCCGCACTAATAGCGTATCACATAGTAAGACTTTTGAAATAGACGGAACACCTGAATACAAAAAAATTGCACTTAAGTGTTGATGGGTAGACATCATTCGTTATAGAGGCAACCATTATCCTGAAAAGCGGTTTCGATTCCGGTTGTTTAAAATACTTTGGAATATGTGCATTATTATGCCTCAAAATAGGAATGCGGTAAGAAAGGTTGTTTAAAATACTTCGGAATATGTGCATTATTATTCCTCAAAATAGGAATGCTGAAAGGACAAGCGCTATAATCACCAAGTATAGCGTTGATATAAAAATTAGCTTAAGTCTTAACAAAAGTTCTAGCTGATAAGATTTAAAAAAAAATCGCCGTTAAAATAACCTTTTGAAGAGCGTGCAGGCAGGATTCATCAGATTTGAAACATGCGTAGGTGAAATAGTTTACTGCTAGAAGCCTAAGCAGATAATGTGTTTTGCACAATAATACACTCACGATTTTCTTCGGTCTGCAATAGGCTTATGACATGGTTGAATATGGGCGACTCATCCATGTACTTGTTTAAAAATTAATAGTTCCGATGTTACTTAACTTCATCAGAAACTCAAACGATTTCTAGCACAAGAGTGAATATGGCTGAAAAGCACATAAAATCTTAACTGATACCAGCGTTTCGTGAGACAGGATTTCTGATAATTCCAAAAATTTTCAAGTTTTTTATTGACTCGATACTCAATGGAATAGATCCAGATCGAGTTAACGGAAAAGGGGTCTAAGGGGCTCGTTTGCCCGATAACATCGTCGTCGTAAACATCAGTTAAGAGGATATAGATAAAAGGATTAGGCATATAACTTTGGCTCAACAATTCAAGGATGGCTTTAATCTCAAAATTGTGGTTATATGGTGGTGAAGGGATACAATAAAATGCCAGTCGACGTACAACCAGTTCGGTTTAAGAATAAATATATCTCATTAGTTACTGAATACACGTGCTTAGGCGTACGGTTTAATAAAAAATTGAACGTGAAAAAATGGATATAATCGGGTAACTAGAGCAACATAATTATTTAACATGCTTCGCTATCGCTACATGTTGTTTATGTGCCTCTCGTGTATAAGATGATGCACTTGGATATTTTTTTGGCACTGACCACATTCTTTTGGTATGATATATTTGATATAAGCAAATATCATATCAAATTTATCCCAATGATGTTTTCCAAGATTACAGATTGTGTTTTGAAGAAGTCCAACCTGCTTAGACATTGTTTCTATGAGGAAATCGGCAGTATGTTATTGAAAATGCAAAGTTTTTCAACGAGAATACGTCTTTCCTAAAGTAAGCTCATTATATAAGGTCTATATTTGACTTTATGCTGACTGTGAACCAACCAAACACTCAAAGAAAACTATGCCTACGGGAGCCAGTACGTAGTTAAGAAAAAATAAAATCATGAAAAAGATGATCTATCGACAGTGTAGAAGCTTATAATGTGCCCAGGATGCTTACATTAGCGTGTTTTAATGAAATCATAATAAGGCATGCACAACCTTAATATTTCGTATGGCCAATTGATAAGGAAGCTGAGATAAGAGCGGCTTGTCAACATGGTGAGTGACTGCTGAAGTAACTCGTTCAAGTGCATTCATGTTTAATTGTTTCTGAATATATTCAGCAGGGTTCTCTTGTGCTATCAGAATGGATGTGTATCATGCAGATCTAAGATATGAGCGAGGATGTTTATATCTACATCATTGTGTTTCCGGCATTTTAGCAGCGTATTCAAGAGTATTACAGGTATTTAACGCATTGTAACTGTGACTCTAAATAGGCTCTGAGCACGCTATATGAAAATCTTGACTTTGGCATACTCTTAGGAAGGAAGGATTAGCTAGCCAACAGGCGATTCCTGCACCGGTTGCCAAGACTATTTGATTCTTAGCAAAGACATTTTTTTAGTCGAGTTGCCTGTAATAGCAGTTTATAAAGATCAACCGAGCCATAAAAAACTATGCAACCTACCACCTGTAATCAAAGAACCACAGAGCGCATAATGTGAAATATTCCTTGAGAAGTTTAGCAAGTTCATGGACGGAATTTTGAAGACGGTATGTTTAAATACCATATAAGTGGCGGCATGACAGGAAAAAACTGTGGTATAAAATACCACATAAAACCTTCATTAAATATTCTAATAAAATAAATGTTTAGTTTGGAATAGAAATTAGTAAATAATATTAATAAAACAATATTTAACATTTTTTTTACAATATAATTTCTAATATACGATATTTCCTTTTAGTGAACGTGATTATCAGAGAGATGACAAAAATCACAAAAAGGTATTTAAATTTAAAAGAAAAATAAAAAAAGAGAAGAAATGTTTAATAAATTTAGCAGTAGTAATGGTGGTAGTAATATCAATAGTAACAGTAAAAACATTAATAATATTAGTGATAAAAATAGGATAAAGGGAAGTTATTTTAATGACTTCAAAAATAATAATTTAAACAAATATAATATAAGGAATGTTTTAGCGTTCTTGAATTTTATTTTAAATATGGTAATGTCCCAGTGTTATAGGACAAAAACCATTCCCGTTTTTTCCTGGTAGAATGATATCATAAGAGATAGGTTTTGGGCACCTGACGATAAGATTCATGGATGCAAAGGGCCGATGTTTTCAGCGAAAATGCTGCCAAGCATAAGGGTAGATGGTGAGGAAGAAAATGGTACCAGGCCGAAAACAGTAATTGGTCTATATTTCTTTAAAAGTAATAAAAAAAATTTACTCTTATTTTTCCAAAAAAAAGAAAAAAAAATTAATATCAAAAAAAAGCATTTTATTGATATTTTAGGTATTATCGTCTATTCTCAATAGGTGTTATCATAAAGTTTCAAATCTAATTTACACACATAAATATGTTTTCGTTCGTGATTATAAATTTTACGTTTTAATTAGGAACATTATTTATGTTTTAAACAGGCTTCATAACAAAATAAAATTTTCATTTTATTAAACTTCTTTATTCCAGTATTTAAAATTCGCAAAAATAAATTTTGCGCTTTTTTTTCTTATTTGTATTTAAAAAAAACTTAAATAATAAAATAATATTTTCATTTTCTTTTATTTCTTTATTCCATTCATATTAAAACTATTTATGTAAGCATTAACTCCTTCAAAAAGCAAAAAACACAAAAAAGAAATTTGTGCAAATACTAATTCAGCCCAGTAAAATTTATGATATATTTCGAACCAAATATTTAGAAATCATTAAACATAAATGTTTATTTTTACATTTTTATAAAACAGTATATAAGTTTTCGGAACTTTTATGTTGAAATATGTCAAATTATCTAAAATGTTTATTCAAATTGTGAATTATTAGGTTAGTTATTTAATTTTAATTAACCGTATATATTTATAATTTTATATCATTGAAAATAGTTTGAAGAGAAAAATTAAGTTCATACGGAAGAATTATATCATGATAATAGAATTGTTTGACAATTTTATTTACAAAATTAAATTTTAGTAATCAGAAAGCCCTTCATCATAAAAAAAATTTTAAAAATATTTATTTTGAAAAATGGCGAAGTTTCAAATATCTGATATTTTGTGGTTGAATCATATGGATACAAAAACACGGTTTGTGACTTTTTGCTAAATCAATTTTAAGTTTCAAAATATTTTGAATATAAAGAGTATAGATTAATAAAATTTATCTTACAAATAAAAAATTACATATTTTAATATCATAATCTTGACTAAAATCTTCAAACAAATATAAAAAAAAATATATTTCCTTTTCTATGAACGTTTTTTTGTCATTTATAATTAATTATTACTTTTCACAAAATGATAATTTAAACAAAAAAGATACCATCTAAAAACTTGGAATGGAAAACAAATCTCAAGATAAAAGAACTTACAAAGATCTTACAGAATTTCTAAAAAAAAGACAAGATTTGTTTCAAAATATGAAAGGAAACTTAGAAATTCTTTCCTACGAGCTTCTTAACTTTGGCAGAAATTTGTTGCCGAATTATTTAGTAAAAAAAAAGAATGATAAAATTTTAGAATCGCTAAAAACATTAATTGAAGCCCAAGTCAAAAATATAAAAGTGCAATTTTGCCCATTTTTTGAGAATGATTTGCTTTCATTTACAAATGAAATCAATTTATATTGCATTTTAAAATATGATGATTTTGTGAAAGATTTTGATTTAAATGAAACAAATCAAGAATGTAATCGGCTAATTACAGAAAAAAATGTGTTCACCAGTGCAAAAAATACTAAAAAAACAGATAAAATAATAGATAATTTGAAAAATAGTATTTTCGAGGATCTAAATAATAATTATTATTGTACAAAAAATAAAAGTTCGGAAGTCTCAAAACAATTGTTAAAATCACATAAATATCTCGGAAATTCTAGATTAACATGCAATGCATTAAAAGAAGAAATATCGGATATTCAAACTACCAAAAATGACATTGTTAAAGAAAAATCAGTTAAAACCCCATTTTATAATAGTTTATCAACAAAAACTGAAGTTTTTAATGCATCAAATACTAAAAAAAACTTCACAAACAATCTTAAGTTTGAAAGTGTCAATCTAAATGAAAGTAATTATCCAGCACAAATAAAACATTTACACGCAAAAAAAAGTGTAAAAACAGAAGATTCGAACTTTAGAAATAATAAATTGTTTCGCTTTGCAAAAATTCCTTCGATCGAAAACCTTTCCTTAACAAATTCCAATCAATCGAAAAATAAAAACGATCATATGGCTAAAATAGCGAGTATTGCGAAAATAACAAATGAGAATCAAAATATTAATGTTTTTTCTGATGTCGATAATAAAGATATTGGAAATAAAAATGATAGATTCAAGAATGCAAACATAAATGAAGAGAAACAATCAACTAACACGAATATTTTCAATATAAGTAAGTGCATGGATTTCAATCAAGAGGAAATTGAAAAATATTTTGATTTATTATATGAAAAACTAATAGAAATAATCTCTTCGAATGATATTGCAATTGAAGGAAGTATAGTATATTTAAAAAAATTAAAGACACCAATGATAACATTTATTGAAAAATCATCAAATATAAAAATTTGTATACAAGTATTAGACCGAAGTGATTTATACATATTAAAGTACATAAATGATGGGGTTTTGATATTTCGTGATGTTAGAATTTTTTTTAACATTGTTTTTTATATGTTATATATACGGGATATGACGGGTTTAATGCGAGGGAAAATGACCCCTGAACTACTTTTCCATATAATATTTCATTTTTTCAAGTTACATCCAATTTTGCAGACGAAAAAGATTAGAATAGATAAAAATTTAGGGATTTTGATGCTTGATTTTTTCCAGTACTTTGGAAACAATTTTCCGCTATATTTTTCGCAAATTGATTGCGTAAAAATAAGTTACACACGAAAAGAAAACGTATCTGCTAATATATGTGTCTTTAATTCAGTTTATAGTTATGTCTTGGGTGAGCAGTGTAGGAATATGGAATTAATATGCGAATTTTTTCAACATGCTTTTAATGTAATGCAAACTGTTATTAATAATTCGAAAAAGGGTGAATTCGTATTTCTAGATTTGTGGATTTAAAATATTTGTAAAGTTATTACAAATTAAAATGAATAACGCACAATTTTTTTCAATTATTGTTTTTTTTATTTCATTCTTAAAAAACCTTTGCTTTTCAATCTTTTCCTAATTGCCACAATTTAATTTAAATTTTTTATTTTTCTTTAGAATAGCATTACCTAATAAACAAAACGATTGCTAAAAATGTGAATCAAGAATAGTGAAGGTTTTTTTAATAAAAATTGTTCAGGAATGTAGATAATTTATTTAAAAAAAATTTAAACATTTATAGCGCAACAATTTTTTGTGTTTCTTTTACCATTATTAATGAGAATAATTGGTATAAATAATTTTTTATAAATTTTCTTAGAACGGAAAGAAGAAGAAGAAAAAAAAAGAGAAATTGATTGTAGAATTTAAAAAATATAATTGATAAGGAACAAAGAAACAATGATAAATACATAGTTAAAAATTCAGTGCCCTGTTATTCCAGTTATCCTTTTTCTTTTGTAATGCTTTTGATTTTTTTCCACATCTATGTTTAGCTCCCTGTCTAAGCTGGATTTCACATAGAATAATTTTTAAACTACACATTTTTTGAAATTTTTTTCGAAAAATTGTTTCGGATAACAGTTAAATTTTCAATCTAAATTATAATTATTGATTTATTTTAGTATTTCATAAGTGTTATAAGGATTTTTCAAACAATAAAAAAATATCTTTGTTATTCATGGCTGTCAAATCAATTTTGATTGATTAAAAAAATATTATATTAAAAATTATTTGATTATATAAAAAAGTTATAACCGTGTAAATTAATTTATTAATAATTTTTAGTAGATAAAAACATTTAATATATTTTTCTAAAGTTGATTTTAAGCAATCAATTAGATTTATTGAAGATGATGATGGCATTTGATAAAGAAATTTTTTTGTTGGGGAATTTAATAATTTAATTGATTAAATAAATCATTGTTTCTATAAATAGATTGAAGTTAAGGCAAGTAGTTCAGTCATAAAAGCAAATAAAAATATAAAAAATCATCAGTACAAACTTTTCTGATATTACTTACTACATGTGTGAATTTCGTTTTTTTATTCCAAAATAAATACGTACATAAAAAGTAGTTTTACCTTTACATAGTTTTATTTTTATAATATGAATAAATAAAAAAAACAAATTTTCATTTCCTCTAATTTATGCCTTAAGGTTTTTTAAGCTTTTTTACATTATTATTTATATCACTATACTTTATCACTTAAATTTGTAGGATTAGGTTTTTAAAGGTTCTTCTACAATATTTTATTTGAATATCTATTCTTTGTTGCATTTTTTATTTTTAATTACAATTCATGTTTTAAAATTTTTTTTAATTCAATTTTTCGGGAATTCTATCGCATATTGTTCGAAAATTCAATTTAGGTCATTCAGAAAGTGAATTTCTTTTTAATAAATGTTCTGACTAAATAAAACTATAAATTGTTTATAAAATTCGGTTTGTGTTTATTTGGTAAAAAAAATAAAATATACAAATACTAAAAACAATGGCTTTAAGTATTTTTTTACTAAAAATCATCTCAGCTCATATGCAAAGTAAAAACTTTGATAGTTTTTCTCTTCATGTGTACCGATATTATGGTTTTTTATGGGTGAAATATAGTTTTTCGACATATTAAAGGCCAAGCCCATGTGTCGAAATCTGTTTGGTTAATTCCTACAAGCACCATTTTGCATACACTCTTTGTGATATATTAAGATCTCGCTCGTAAAAAACCATTTGGGTGTAATAAATAGGGATATGAAAATTCAATTCATAACATTAAGCATAATTTACATTTTTTGCACGTTAAAGACAAAAAAAGATATTAATATCTATATATGAATTTAAAATAGTGTTTAATGAATTGTTATTTCTTTTTACTTGATTTTTAGATAATTTTAATCATTCATTATAATTTTATATTTTCTAAAGCTAAATTATATGTGTTAATTTACTATTTTCATATAATCATTGGCTTGTTCATCTAAAAATATATTATTTAACATATTAAAAATACCATAATCGTTGGTTGTTATAATAATTATCACATATACTAAAAATTTTAATTTAAAACATTGGTTCCAAATCTTCGCTTTTAGCATTCATAAATTAGTATAAAATAATAAGTATGAAGAAATGTTTCGTTTAAAACTCAATAAATTAGTATATACAAAAAAACTAACTTAAAATATTTCCAAATTGGAACTTTGTGATTTTTTAGAGATAAGAAAAATCCAGAAAGAAAAAGAACATGTAAAGAATAATTATAAATAAATTATGCCCCCAAAAATACTATAATAATTTTTTCCAACGAGTTTTATAGCGTCCATGGAAGAAACGAAATATATAACCAGAACAAATATTGCTCTGTAAATTCAATGCGTGTTCTGAATATCTAGAGTGCCTCCTTCAAATTAAGCAAATACCTTCCTACAACAACATTCTATCTATAGATTACTTAAATTGAATATAAACTATATATTAAGGATAAAGGTTTTTTGTAGATAACTGTTTTATGTGGTAATCTAATTTTTTTACAATAAAAGGCTCAAACATAATTTTTATATAACACATTGTCGTAAGTAAAATAAGATGCTACAAATGGAGCTTTACTTTAAAATTTGTCATTAAAATCTATATTCTTAACTTTAGTTTAAGGTTTAAAGTTGACTTTGAAGTTTAATAACGACAATCGATTAATCATATTTGAAAATTTGTGATTTTTTACAAATGCTGATAACGTAACATGTTGTCTAGAAATAAGGTTTGATTTTACATTTCATAGTATTTGACCAATTACAAAAATTCAATTTAATATTACACTGACAAAAAAATCTAACTATTCTATTTGACAATCTATCTACGCGATTCTATGCTAAAAAACCTTGAACGCCAAATGCGTAAAAATTTTTTTATTGTTTTTTACTAAAAAGATGTTTTTTATGTGTTTTTTTCTGACAAGAAATATAAACTATTATTTTTAACCAGATCATATTTTTTTCAAGCATGAAAAAAACTTCTAAAAGAAGATAAATTGTTAATAGTAAAATACCTGAAAAAAATTTTATAAACAATATAACTTGCACTTATATATAAACCAACAATGATCGAACGTCTAATAAAAAAAATTGTTATTAGAAAAACATAAACCTTAAAAATTTACACGAATACTAAGATATATAATTAAAAATGCATCATGTAAATTATATTAATTTACAAAATAGAAAGCATTTTCGATATCACAAATATCAAAAATCTAGAATTTATAAATCAAAAAAAATTTAAACCTTATTTTGTAAAATTTTATATTGATTTTTTTCTTTTCAAATTTTCCAAACTGTTTTTTTTACTAGTAATTAATTTTCGAAGATAATGAGTAATGCAATTTTCGTATAATAATGAATATATTTTAATGTTCGTTCAAAAAATAATCGGAAGTAAATTTAAAATTATTAGATTGGTTCATGATCGGCCGAATAAAAATATGCATATTTGTTTATTTAACATGACTGGCATTTTTATTTGTTTTATTAGATTAAAATAAATGAATTGACCCCTTTCTTATTATATTAAAATCGTGTTAATCAAGTCAAACTTTATTGCAAGATATAAAAGAATGGAAATTGAATTTTAGAAAATATCTAAATTAAAAAAAATTATGATTATGTTTCGACGGTTTGTTATGATCTAATGTAATTTATAACATATATAATTCCCATTTTCTGTTTTTAACGCGCTAGATTTGTAATACGGTATTTGTTAGAAAATAGTTTTTTTTCATTTTATCTTCTGTAAACTAAAACGCGCATGATCTTTTTATTGTTTGCTTATAGTTTGGTTGAAAAACCGACGTGTTATTTTTGGAACTTTAAACGCTTCTAACAAACCTACTTATATTTCAAAAACCAATATATATATATATTTCCAAACATTTTTTAAAAGGTAAAAAAGTGGTTTTTTCACAAATTAAATCGTTTTTTTATACAAAAATTGTTTTTGCCAAATTTTATAAGTGTCTTAGATCTGGATGGATATAAAAAATAATAAAATGGTCAAAGAATTTTGTATAGTAGTTTTTGGTATTTGCCTGCTTCAAGTTTTACAATGATTTATGCAAGACATTTTCATGGTACAAATATTAAAGTCTAAAAACCATCTGTAGAATTTTTGAATTTATTAAAACTATATCTATATGTAAAAGCAATTATTAAAAGGTTTTTTTTAATAAACCTCAAAAAAAGGTCATGTTTTAGATATGGTAGGATTTGTTTAAAGAAAATTTTATAAAGAGTCTATCACAATCCAAAGGCAACGCAACCACTTTCCACATAAAGATTATTGGTAAAACAGTGAAGATGAATCAAAATATCAATATAAATATAAAATTGTTCTTCAAGAATCTAAAAATGAATGTTGTATCTGTTTTAAATTTCAAAATTGATGTATATATTAATTTTGGATCTTTTTTTAAAAATTATCATATACAAAATATTATATAATGAAGAATTAAAGTTTTTTAATAACTTCAATGTTTTTAAGCATTTATTCTCAAATTATAATAAATTTTATTACATTTAATATATTCAAAAGTAATTGAAAAATACAGAATTGCTATTAATATACATTAGTGTATTTCAAATGTTGTAAATTTTTAGATCACCGATCATTAGAGTTGTTTTTTATGTGTATATAAGATTTTTCTCATCAATTATGTTTTTTTCCAATTGCCTTTTATTGTTTTGTGCATAAATTTAATTATATATATTTAAATATTGATCATGTAATTATAAAAAAAATAATGATGATAAACAATCCTGACAAATAAATTTATAAATATTTTGATATGTTTATAATATATATTCAGATATGCATAATTGTTACTTGTAGGTTTAAATGAAATTGATCTGTGTATTTATGACACATACATTTTTTTAAATATAACAATTTTTTTTGCTTACTATAAAGCATTAAATTATTTACCATTGTATCAATTTTAGTTCTTTTTATATTGGTAAAATATACTAAGTAGTTATTTCTTAAATATATGTTTATAATTATTACTATAGAAATACTTTTACTTGTATGCGTTATAAGATTTTATTTATAATGCTGGCGTTTGTTATATATAAAAATTATAAAAAAAACTAATGTGTAATTTATAGGAAAGTATCTATGAATGATATGTGAAATAGATACAATGTAAAAAAAAATTCAATTAGATTTTTCGTATAATCTATTTTTAAAAAATGAGTAGGTTTTGATCTGTGTGATTTTGTTGCCATCATACTGTTCTGCTGCAAAACAATAGATCAAATTTTATGGGATCACTAATCTCATTTTTTTTAATAAGAATCTGGTCAGCGCTATTAGTACTCTGTATTTTCTTGCCTTTTTAATCTTAATAAGATATATTTCTTTTACTCCAATTTAACAATAAAATAATGATTTCAAAGCTATTTATGTGTTAAAATGAAAGAACATGTTTAAATGCAAAAAGCTTGCGTTTGTTGAATAATGTGCGAAATTTTGTTTTAATTTTTGTTAATCATTTAAACCCTGCCACAGTATGCAAAATAAAAAACCAATTATAAGTGTCTATTTAATTATATAATACATAATTGAAAATATGCGATCGATAATTACAAAAAATCTATTAACTCTACAAAAAAATTTACAATGCATAATATTGACAAAAAATACTTTTATCCAAAACAGTATTTGAGTTTTATAGCCCTTAAATGAAGTAAAAAAATCCTGATAAAGGTGTATTTCATACTTTTAGTCATTATAAAACTTTTTATGTGTTTTTAAAAAAACATAATGTTTGATGATTGAAATATTATATTTATGTTAAATTACTAAATAAGAAAAAGTTTTATTATTTTATGTTGCGATATGACGTCTAACAGTTTTTTTTAAGAATATATTGATCAGATCGCTATTTTACAGACAGAATTTTAAATTAAAATGTGTACTGAATTAGTAAAAAACAATAACTTAGTATTATATTTTGTGTTCAAATTATTTCCTATTTTACTAGATATTAAGTCTCTTCGAAAGGATAGTTGGGTGTGATCAAATAAATTGATAATGTTTGTTGAATAGTAATGTAGATGAAATGGTTTTTATATTGTTTATTACGTTATATTAGTGTTTATTATACTCTAATTGAAGATAAAAAGTTGTTTTTTTTACCATAAATTTAATTCACTTTCAACTTTATTCTTATTTTTTCTGTGGGAATAAAAATTATCAAACTTAAATATAGCTAAGAAAACAATTATCAACAAATAAAGCTCTTCAGAATGTACATGCAATGTTTCGCTTTTATGTTCTTGCATAATCTTTTTAAAATAATTTATCATAAAGTTTAGAGTTATTAATTTTTCTATCAAGAAGTACACGATTTATATATAAGAAGGTGTATTTGCTTTTATTGTATCATAATGGTATTGAATCAACTTTTAGAAAAACAAAATAATATAATATTGTATCCACATTCTTTTCGTTTTCAAAGTTACATCAAATGTTTATATATTATTTTGTTGTTTCTTTTACCTTAGATAAAATTTAAGAAAGAAGAAAAAGAGAAGATTATTACCATATAAAGATATCAATCTTAAGGTTGGATGATCTGGGACGACCTCTTGGTCGGAAAGACTTTTCGCAATTATTTTTGTTGTTTAAAAATGAAGACATGATTTGAAACTCGTTATATTTATTTAACTGCCTATATTTAAGCCTTTAGGTGATCAAACTGAACAAATCATAGCAATTAGATCACAAAGTCAAAACTATCAATATAAAAAGATAAAACTTTAATCCAATAACCTAATATTGTAAAATGGCAAAAACATCAATCTAATCGCATAAATAGAATAATTTTACTGAAATACCCAATAAGATCAAACTTTATCTATATTTCGATCCAAATATGCAACTCTTAATCAAATATATTTATTTGTTTTATTTATAATTTAAATGTTCCAAACAATAGCTACAGTTTCAATGATATTTAATGCTTTGTAATTACATATTTTTGGGAATATAATATCGATGAATGTTTCCTCTATTCTATATATTGCTTATTTTATAGTATTCCTTTTATGTTGAACTAATTTTTATCATAGCTTTTCGTGGTTTTATCTCTTTAGATGTGATTGTATCAAAAAAAGCAATTTGAATAAATACCGATTATATAACAGAGCATAAGAAATATTGTTATACGGTTTTTTAAAACCTTTTAATGGTAGTTTGTATTGATGATTCTTTTTTTAGCACCTTTATATTTTAATACAATCTTTATTTACTAGAATTAACCAAATACAATTAACAAAATCAAAATCAATCCGAAAAAATAAAACACTTAATAAAGACAGACAAATAAAATATAAATAAGGGAGATATAAAATGTTTATTTTAAGAAATTGCATACAAATCCGCACTTCATACGAAAAAAAAACATAAAAAACACAATAATTGTGCAAATATTAAAAATTTGCCAAAAAAATACATATTTTACTTGTTGATTCGCGAATTCGTATAATATCGGTACTTTCATTCTTTTGAATGTTTTTTTTTCATTAACACTGATGCATTTTTTTTTAACACATACACTGAAAAGATTATATAATTTTTTATTAAACAATAAAATTTTATAACACATGTACATAAATATATATAAATATCTTTCGTAATACAATATTAATGTCTATGTTAGAGATTTTGTATGCTGTATATATTTTGTAAAAATTTAAAAATTAAACATATATAGTTGTAATTTACACGTCTTTATATCAAAAACGCATTTATTATGTTTGCAAAACAATTATTTAATAATTTTTAGATCGTTTTATAAATATAATATCTTATGATCAAAGACTCTGAAAAAAATAGTTTTATGTTTCAACATCAAATTTAAAACTACTTGTTTTAAAAAAGCGGGTTCTAAATCTACAAAAAAGCATTTGCAAATACATATAAAAATACATAAGTTTTTTTTAAAAAAATGGTTTTTTAAAGAAACAGGTAATTTTTTGCGTATTTTAATTATATTAAAGTAATTTTATAGAAAATAATCAATTTTTTGGACTGTAGAATGTTAACCAAACAAATCCAATTTTTGAAAAATATATATTCAAAAATAAAGTAAAACTTTTTTTTGTAAAAATAATTTTTTGCAATAGATATTCAATTTTGAATGCATCCAAGTCACGAGAATTAAATTATTAAAAAATATTATTTAATTTCGTTTTAATTTATTTCTTAATTACTCTTTATTAAAATGACAGGATACTTTTTAATCAAAAAATGGAAATTTAAAAAATTAAACTTGTTTTTTTTTTGAAAACCAGTTTTACAAAAACATTATTGAGATTTACAATTCTTCCAAAATAGAAATAAAGCCTTTTAGCAGTCTTTTTTATATTTCGCTTGATTAATTTTTTATATTGTTCATGTTTAATTAAATAATAGAAAAGAATTAAAGCTATAATGTAAATTTAAGCAGTTAGCAACCCTTGAAAATGCTTGAATGGGAAGGACTCAATTTTGAAGTGCTAAACAAGAACAAAATCTCAAAATCCAAATATTATGATATTATTAAAAACTGCTCTGGGAAGGTAAATAAAGGTGAAATGATGGCTATAATGGGCTTATCTGGAAGTGGGAAAACGACTTTATTAAACGGTATAGCTGGAAGAATTCCGAGTGGTTCAAAAACACAGGGAAATGTGACTTTTAATGGCAAACATAGGAATATACATTCATGGCTAAATGAAATTGGCTTTGTTGATCAAGATGACTTGGTTCATAACAGTTTAACCGTCAGAGAAACTTTGAGATATTCTGCGTTGTTTCGTCTCAAGAAACGCAAAACTTATGAAAGTGAAGTATATGAGCATGTAAATCAAGAAAACTTTGAAGATTCTTATGTAATTAACACCGGTAAAACCATAGATCTCGATACTAAGCTTAAAAACACAGAAGAATTTGTAGAAATTAATGAAAGTGATAAAATCAACCAATTTAGTGCAGATAAAAATACAAAACATATATTGGAATCTAGCGATATTTCGGAAAAGAAAAGTTCCGAACATCTGAGGGACATTTACTTACAAGAAATACAAAATGAAAAATATATATTAGCAAATCCTGTAGACGTTAAGAAAAGCAATCACAATGACAAAAATAATATTTTTCACACTTTTCTTTCAAAATTCAAGCCAACATTGTTGTTAAGTAAAATTAGAAAGATATTCAGTGATAATTTCGTTTTTCACAACAAGTTTGAAGGAGTCGACATTCAAGAAATCGATAAAAAGGTTGAAAAAATAATCAAAGATCTGCGTTTGACTGAGTGTGCGCAAAACGAAATGAAAAAGATTTCTGGCGGAGAGAGGAAAAGAGTGATGATAGGAATTGAGCTGATATCGGATCCGCAGGTTTTGTTTTTGGATGAGCCAACGAGTGGTTTAGATACCTTGACAGCGTTGAAAATCATAAAAATCCTCAAAGAGCAGGCTGAAATGAACGGAAAAATTATCATTCTCACAATTCACCAACCAACAACAGAGATATTTAATCAATTCAACCATCTGATTCTTTTAAATCACGGTTTTGTATTATATAATGGAAAGACAAATACGGTTGAAGACCACTTTAGATCTCTAGGAATTCTGAAGAGAGATCTTATAACAGTCCCGGAATTCATCATTGAAATTTGCTCGGATGAATTTAAAGAAGAAAACCCAAATGCTTTTTACATGGAAGAATGCATTTTTAAAGAACAGCCAATAGTAAAAGACGAAAATCTACAAAACACCAAAAATAAATTCTATATGAATATGGCTTTCTCTGCTTGGCACACGAAAATATTATTGCAGAGAAAATTTAGAATTGAGATGAATAACAAGTTGCGGTTTCTAAAAAATCTTTGCATGAAGATGTCTATGTATCTGACATTATATCTAATAGTGTTGGTTGTATACAATATCGCAACAAAACAACCAAGCAACTTTCTTTCAAAATCCGCAGCACTAGGAAATATAATTAAAATGTTTTCCGATTTAACCAAAAATAATGAATTTTTGATATCAATCGTAATGGGAACCCTCACATCTATAATACTCTATTTTTTGGTTTTTCTACAAGTTTCATCGGCGGTTACATCATTTTACCATGATAACAAAATCACAAGAAGAGAGATTGCTGTTGAATCATACTCAATTCTAAGCTATTACATATCACTTCTAATCTATCAGATGCTTTATGAATTGATTTGCCCGGTCATCTGTTTATTTTTATATGTTCTAACATTACCAAAAATTTTATCTCCGGTTTTCATATTCATGCATGTTTTATCACCATTTGCAAGTGTCCCCTTCGGAATTTGTATAGGATCAATCACAAGCATCAAACAGATCATTACTATATTATCTTCTGCATCAGCCTCGATATCATCAATTTCACCTGCAACAATCGCATCAATTATTAAGAATTACGGTATCAATCCTCTAACTAATCGCAACAATTGGATTGGAAATTTATCATATTTCGCGGCTTTAATTCCATCGTATCATTATGTAACAATATTTTCGCAACTCTCTATTGATACAAACAATTTAAAATCTAAAAATAAGGCGCTGATTCGGGCTGCGCTACAAAATTACTATAGCGATCAGATGAAGTACATTGGTGGTCAACTTTATTCTCTTTTGCAGCTTTTTTTATTATTTATAATTTGTATAATATTTTTTACAATATTGGGAACATATCTTTTGGGTTTGCAGTTGATGCCGGAAATTAGATTAGAATTGGAAAAGAATAGATACAAAAAAACAAGTTAAATACGATAAAGGTTTTTTTCGTTTATTTATACTTCAATAGGTCTTTTCTTTTCATTATTTATCAAAATAATTTGTTATTTTACTATATCTAAGATATAATGATAATATTTGTATTTGATAAGCATCTTTGATGCCTAAACGTTAACTATTTATGTTGATAGATCATTTTATATTTTCATCCTTTAAGATATTTCTAAAACACCCAAGTATTTTAATTCATACCTTTCATTCACAAAAATTATTCTTGAAAATTTTATTTTGTAAATTTTTGTTTCTTTATTAATCGCTTTATATAGTACTCGAATCAGAAAATATTTGATCGAAACAAATATTACAATTATATTCTCGCTATGTGTTAATATATTATTTATAAATATTTTTTGAAAATTTTTCACTGATGAACAGATTTAATTTATTTTCTTTTTTTGTAAAAAAAATTGATTATCACTAGAACATCAACACTTTTGTGTTTAAAACATATAACTAGTTTAAATTCACTCAAAGTAATAATTAATATACAAATTATTAAATTTCCTAATTTAGGTAGATTAGAATAACCAAAGCACCAAATGGTTTTATACTAAGTTTGAAAAGCTTGGAATTTCCGTCACAAATCTATTTAAATAATATAAAATGAATCAAAAGAATCTGTGGTTTTCGGATTAGCATATAAATTATAATCCAAAAAATAAAAATTATTATCACAAATGTTAACTTACCCAATGGTGAATTTATATTTATTTGTTGCAAATAAAAATTCATAATTTTAATATGTTAACAATCATAAGAACTATATTAAAATAATAGTTGAAATTGAAATATACTTGTTCAGTTTTATAATAAAACTAGACAGAAAAATGTTTGTATTTAAAAAAAAGAAGAAGTTGAAAGGTGAAATATATTAGAATGGCAACAGTAGTTATTTTTAATATAAAATATAATTCTATTAAGACAAATATTAAAGATATATATCTGTGATACCTCATAATATTGAAAATTTTTAAGAATTAAAATAAAATATTCTCGAATGATGCCAAATATTGTATTGACTAGAAATTATTAAAATATTGCAACAAGTGTTGCAATTTGGAAATGAAAACAAATTGATAATAGATACTAGTTTATCAAAGTTTGACAATTGCAAAAAAAAGTATAAAAAAAAGTAAAAATATAAATAGATTATATTTATAACTAAATAATATATAATAATAATAAATCTATTTCTTCTCGTTTTTTTTACAATAAAAGTTACAATAAATTTATTTATAGTCGCAATATTTTGGATTATTATTTTTAAAATAACCAAATTTCTTTTAGATACGTCAATATAGCACTGATATATTAAAATATGTTAAAATATTTTGTGTTAGCTTTTTTCCTAAATTTATTTCAGCTCTATTCAAGAGAATTCTGAATATTAAGAAAATTTTTGATTCTTACTGTTTAAATTGTAGATATAATATTTTAATATATATATCGATCTAAAACAAATTGAGATCAAGTTTTATTAAACTAATAAAAAATTAAAGAAATGATATTTTATTCACAAAGTTTTATACTTTTCTGATTTTTCTTTTTGATTCTATATATCAATAATTTTATTTTTTTCGATAAAAAATTTGAATATATAATAAAATTTTTTAAAAGATCGCATAACTTATATATAAGAAAAAATAAATTTTGCAAATTACACTATAATTTCGTTTACTATGAGGATAATGGCAATCTTTATTATCCTCATATTTTGCTGGTGATTATTGATATTGTGTGGGTACTGATGAAAACAAAATCATTCAAGTTTACAAAATAATAAAGATTACTTACAATGTTTTTTTGGGTTATATGATTTAATTGGCTGTATTCATTATATTCGTGATATGCGGAATGGAAATATTGATCCAGATTGCATATAACAAGGAAATTTAATTCAAGTTCTACGCACAATCTATGCTGAGAATCTTTTTTATTCTCGTGTTTTTTAAGAATTATCCAAATGTACAAATAATGCTTGTCGAAAACAAGCTATAATTATTTAAGTATGTACGAACAAAGATATACAGAAGGTTAAAAAGAAATAATAGATATAATAAATGGTATGATTACCAATATGGGTAAGAGCGCATCAAGACCCTTATACAATATGTTTCCAACCTATCTGGTCCATTACTATCTAAACTGGTGTTTAATTAATGGTGTGGTCCACAATATCACTTGAACAATTTTGCATTTTTAAAATTCTTAGGTTCTATTTATATTTTAATTGTAATTTAATTTGTGATATTGTAGCGATAACTGAAATTTCTGTGATAATTTAAAGTTATTTATAGCATATTTAAAATATGAATGATTTTCAAAACTTGTTTTTCCGTGTCTTTTTTATATGCTATAATCCCATGTAATTTTTTTTTATTTCTTTCTATGTAAAGAAGTATTACATTAAATATATCACAAAAAAATTTTTATATCTAACGAACCAATGCAAATTTTAGAAGATTTTATAGGTAGAAATCGACAAAAAACTTTTAGGATGCAAATTTTTAACAAAAAAACATTGCTTTAGATATACTAAAAATATGTTATATAGTGACTTTAATATTAATCATTTTATGTATAGAAAAAAATTACAAAAATTCGAATATATGAGATAAAAATTTTCAGTTGCAAATATAGTTTTATAATTTTATAATACTAAAAAATACTATATTTCATCTATTTATATATTTAAATTTGATAAATTACTAAATTTATAACAATAAAATAAAAATTAATATTTAAGATTTTTAATAGCAATTCATTCTATTTCAATATTTTAGTTTTAATTATTTTTAATACAATTGTATAAATATCTTTGTCAAATTATAATATAAATAAATCCTTATTTATTTTTAATACAATTAGTTTGTTTTTTAAAACAGCAATTGAAAAAAGTCAAATCCAGACTTTCATGAATGTGATATTTTTGTCTGCTTTTTTTCTAAATCAATTACTTTAATATTAATATTATATTAATTTTAAATATCTTCGACAACTATACATGTGTGGCTTTTTCTTTACCAAAAAAGATTTCATTTAAAAAGAAGTTTTAGAATAATAAAAATACAATTCTCTCTGAAAATTTCTGATCACTTAACATAATATTTGCATAGAACTCTTTTCTCCCGCATAAATTAGTTTTTAAACACTATAAACATAAAAATCAGCCATATATATAATGAATTGAAACATGTAGATTTTTTTCGCATTAATAAATTGTTTTGAAGTTATTATATAGGATCCTATATGTAAAAAGGTCATAATATATATAAATTCCGATATTCTGGTCTTAATAATTTTTAGTAGAAATAAATATCATTGTTACGCGCATTTATTACAAAAAACCGTTTTAAAATGATAAAATAATGGCTATTTCTAAGTTACCGTCTATTCATTTCGTTTTATTAATAAAAAACAATAAATTAAATGATAAAAATAATTTTTCATGTATGCTGATATTTTGAATAATATCATTGCTTTTTTTTTATATTTATTTATGTTTTACACTTCTTAAAACGAACGAAACTTTTCAATGCCATTTTTCATACTAAATATATCCTGAACCCTATATTTAGCTTTGCGAATACTTTTGGTTTTCTATTTTAAATTTGCATTTTGATCTTCAACGATTTTTAACCCTTCTCTTGAATTTTTCAAAGCGCTCAAAATACTAAAAACGGTTTTAAGTATATTTTAGTGTAATTTATTTGCATTTTTTCGACAGAACCACATAGAAAGATAAATTAGAGAAATGTATAACATGTTTTCACATTATTAAAGCATGTTTTGAACTATTTAGTATATAAAAATTTTATAATTGTTGTGTTACTGTGATTCAAAAAATCATTTATACATTATGTTGCGCATTGAACTAATTAAAAATATTTGTAAAATGGCAACTTTCAATACAAAAAAAATTTATTTATGATACGTTTTATATTAAACATAAATTATATATTTTAGATCATATTTCAAAACAAAATTTTGTTATTAGTCCAAATTTTCACATTAATATTAATATATGATTCGTCTATATATGATTTTTTGATTTCAAGGTGATTGGTTCATATTATTAGAAGATAAATATAAATAGTTTATATACATTATGTTTACCGACTTATCAATGTGTTTATGCCGTACACCTATGGTAATCTACCGGAGTGGCGCAAAAAGATTATATAAATAGAAGATATGTGTGATACATAATTTTTATTGACCGTGTATGATTTGTAAACAGGGTTCTTCCAGCTGGTAGTTTGGTCTGATCGCTCTCTGCCTCTTCTCCATTCTTGATGTTGCATTCTGATCAATATCTGTAAAATATTTTAAGTGTGCTCGGAGGCAATAATGCAGAACATCATAAACAAATCAGGAGGTTCTTTTTGGTGGAAAACCACTACTATCATAGAGGGGAAAGTCTTCCGCACCTATTGTGGTATTTTTTACCACAGTTAAAGATTTTTTTGTACTAAAAATGATAATTTTTGGCAGGCAAAGAGATCGAACCCACACATACAACACTAAAATTGTTTTTTTTCATGTTATCCTTTTTATAAGAATATAAACAATTATGTTAATTTTATGCTTCAATAGCCATTATGAAATTGTCTTTCATAAACAACTGATTTTCTTTAGCCAACACCCATGTTAATTTGCTCTGACAGGAAGTCTCGTATCGCCCTCTACGAAACGACCGTTGTTACTATGGTGGAGAGCCTCCACGTGGCGTTGGTGGATACGTAGCCTCGTCCACTACAAACCAATTTCCTTGAGCAAATCGGACGGTAAATTCATAACTGAGTGAACTGTCACGTAGCCCCTCTCAGACAGAGGTAGAAACACCAAACGGTGTACCTGTTGCATATAGCAGCTTAGTAGCACCTACTCAAAAGAGCGATCCCGTTGCGTCCCGAACGCGGTTAAACATTTCAGTAATGTCTGGTAATCAAAGCGCGAACGCGTAGGATAGGGGTGGACCCCAATACAATATTGTAATGAAGCTTGTGGTTTTTTTTTTCTGAAAGTGATGCGCATTGAATGGAAAATTTTCCCCCAGAGACAGAAACCACTTTGAATGAAGTGGATGATAAAATCTACGGTTTTTACGTACAGAAAAATCCGGTGTGTTTATCCGAAGTTATGTTTTTTCTAAAGGATAGGAAACTTTATAATAATTTAGTTATTTTTTTTTCTGATTTTCCTTAATCATTCTAAAGAAAAATCGATTGCCGATTTTAATATATACGTATATATTTGTGACTATTATGTTTTAAATTTAGTCAAAAAAATAATTGATTTTGGGTAGTTGATAAAAATGACCAATATATTATTTTTTTGTCTTTTGAAATACAAAATTGGGAAAATAATTACTAAAAAAAGTTTTATTTTTTTACTAAAATAAATTATAAAATAAAAAAATGTATATTTTTTTATTCCTTTTGCAGAATCATCAAAATCTGTTTAAGATATATCATATCTTAAAAATTGTTTTATTCAATAATTGTGTTATTGTGTTTGTATGAAAAAAGTATATAAGCCTTTTTGTTTTTTTTGTTGCATATTTAAAATATCTTTGAATTACAAATACCCTCTCTCATTTTATAAGAGATATTCTTTTAAGTAGAAATTTTTCAGTTGTATGCAATATTTCTATGTGAGAAATATTTCTTATTGTGATTTTTTTTAGAAATTTGATTTCTGATAAATTTTTATTGGTTATTTTATAGCGAAAACATGATAAATGATGTTTTGTTTTTTGATCACATTTGATTACATAGTGATTGGTGATGAAATATCACGAAAAAAATTAAAAAACTTTAAAAATAAAGTATAACGAGTGCAGATTCTTTTAATAATAATAAAAATTTTGCTTCGAATCTAATTAATTCCGGTAGAGCACGAGGGCGCTCTTGGTAATTCAACCCAAATATTAACAAAATTTAAACAAAAACCATCTTTTTTTTTATTTCATTGCTATATCCTACTTCAAATGTAGTTTTTTTTTGTAAAATAAAATTATATAAATAGCAAAAATATTTTAATAGTGATTTTCTAAAAATATTGATTATTTGCGATTTTAAAAGTAGATTTTTCGATCTGATACACTTTAAAAATTTGATATTAGATATTAGTTATATGCGTTAATAAAATAACAATTTTCAGTGTGAAATGTTTTCGTTTGAATAGAAAACTAAAGTTAGAATTATTTTTGCATTTTTGGTTATAGAAACACACAAGATTTATTACAAATTTTTAATAGCAACATATTCATTTATATAAAAAAATATTTTTTGTTTTTGATAAATGAAAACTTTTTTTTTACTTGATTGTTATATAAAATTTGATATTTTTTAGTTTATTAACAAAAATAAACCTTGCAAACAGCCATAAGTAATTAAAAATGCAATATAAAAAACAATTCATTTTTCCATTATATGGTATTGATGTTTCCGTCCCAACATATGTATATTGAATGTTGAAACTATACTAGTTCTATATCAACTGGCTTGGTGTATATTTGAAGATTTTTTATAAGATATTTTAGCAAGGGCTAATTCGAATTAACGCTAGCATTGGTTTTTCTATTATTTTTTCAGCTGTTTTAATATTTACATGATGCTATCCCTTGCCTTTAATACTCTCCATGTTTGTTATTCATGTATATTGGTGTCTTTCTACTGTACTTATATAGGTTCAATGTAACTATTTTTAGGTAGTAAACATAATTTTGACAAAACAGCAATAATTAATATTTATATCCATTTATAAAACTATATAAAACCTTTGAGAATAAGAATGTACTATTCATTATTTGTTGTGATAAAAAAACCGAATTTATTGAAGCATCTACATAAATTTATTCAATAATTATTTAAATTTAACTACAAAATCAATATCTGCAAAGTAATAATAGTGAGTTCATATTTTTAAAGGTTTTTTGAAATAAAAAAGATTTTAAAATAGTATTAAATTATAATATACTAAACCCATTTTACAAGATACCAATAATTTCAGGGGCTAGCAAAAACTTTAGATTTTAAAATTCCTTCTTTTATATAAATGTATTCGTATTGTGGATATACTTACACAAATGAATTTGTACAGAAAGAGTTATAAGACGAGGTGTAATGGCTCTATTAGTTTCATATGTTTACTTTAGTACTTAACTATAATAAAGTGACACGAACATTGCTACTTGTTGATATTATCTTTCGGTATATTTTCTTTTATTGAGAAATTCTTTTGTATTACCCAGAATTTACTGCAAATATACTTTTTATTTGTATTGAGAATGGGCAAACGTTTTAATCAAATATGTAGCGAATAAAAAATTTGTGAATTAACGATATAATATGTGTTAAGAACAATAATGTGCAGATAAGCAATACTATCAATATTATATTTTTTTAGATTGTTTTTATCTGCTCATACTAATAATTACATATGCCATCTATATGCTCTTGTCAACTGTTTTGATTAAATCCAAATATTTTGACAAAATCATCGATGTAATCAATTTTATAAACCAAATTACTCTAGAAAACCAACCTTTATTAGCATATATATTTAGAAAACTTTATTAAATAAATTCAACAAAAAACTACTTTAAATAATATAATACTCTAATAAAGGTCAAAAATTTTTAAAACATGAAATACAATTCTGAAACATTCGTAACTTAATGTTTTAATCTGTTTTATTCTCTATGTGTATATAGCAAACATTTTTTGTCATATACGAATAGTTTTTAATAGTTTGAACAATTACAAAATTGTTATTTTAAAAGGTTTATTGTGATAAAAATTAAAACGAATCGGCATAACTGAATATAGATGTTTTTACTATAGAAATTTAGTAGTGCTATTAATATACTCTAAAACACTTAAAATTTTTGAATGCTGATTTTAGTTTATTTAGATATATTTAAATTTACTATAAAAGCGTATAGATTTGTGATTGCCGTACACACTTAGTGGCAAATGTGCATGGCGCAAGAAAATGTTTAATATCGCTTGGTTTTTTGCTATGGATGATTTATTTCACCTTGATGGAAAACCTGAACCGGGGTAATGTCTACGGTCTTGGTCTGAGGCTGAAGTGGGAGCACTTTCACATTGCCTATTATATTCCACCATGGGTCCATTGTGGGGACAATTATAATAGAAAGGAAGGAGGGAATTTTAGGAGGGAAATTGTTCTATCAAATTTATACAGATAAGTAACTCCTTAAGGTATGTGTTTTACCACAGTGATTGTTTTCTATTTATATTATAGAAACGCAAACAAGCAGTTTTTTGTTATTTTTTTAAATATATCGTGATCATAACTGTTGAAATTATTCCATAGTTACATTAGGAGTCAATTTATTTCTTATTTAGCGGCCTTCTATCTTATGTAAAAAACTAAAAAATCGAACATTTTACCTGTTTATATTGTCTGATAAGGATAGAAATTTTAAATGAAATATAATTATATCAATACGCTATCAATTTTATTATAGATAAATACAATATTTAAATGCAAAAAGTAAAATAAAAAATTTAATTTAAATCTTTGATTACTCATGCTTTGATTTTAAATTTCTAAATTTTTATTTTTCACGACAAAATCAAAATTCAAAAAAATATGTTTTATGTTCATTAATGAAAGTTGTAAAAAGATAAGAAATTATTGTAAAAAAAAATAACTAGATCAGTGTAATTATAAACACTTAACTGTAAGTTTTTATTATTTGTTATGTCATTTTGACATATGGTATACAATATTTATAGTTATTATATATTTAAGCACATGTTTTAGAATTTAGGATATCTCACGTTATATCAAAAATATAATTGATTACGTTATACTCTATTTCATCATGATAAATACATCTAAAAACATGTTTACATACCCTTTTTCAAAAAATCTATATTTTGTTTTTTTAAATTTCAATATGATTACAACATAATAAAAAATCCAATAAATTACTTTTCAATTTAAAAAAATGAATTGCACTAATAAAACAAGTTTATAAAGTGATAAACGTTTTTTTTGCATATATGACTTTATATCTTTTATAAACTTGATTTTTAAGTTGATCTGTTTTTTTATCCTATTTTAAATTTTTAAAGCTTTTATAATAAATTTCCAATTTATATGTATTCTTATTAGATATTTCAACATAAATAAAATTTTAAGGCATTAAATAATCAAAAATATACTCAGATGATAAAAACGTAAAATTCAAAAAAAAAACATATTTATTTAGAAATTCGTTTATTATCATGTGAAAATCATCTTCTTTTCTATCATTTATATATTTTTATTTACACTGTTTTTTCATGCATTTTTCTTCTTCTTTTATTTCTCCTATTTAATTCAAATTCAGCAAAGTACATAGCTATTTTTATTGCACCAAATGCTATCCAACATGATATTTTATATGTTATTTCTCCATAGATAATTTTAAGTTTTTCACTGATTGACGATAAAATAGATATCATATTATTTTCTAAAAACATAATGTTTTTATAGATTTCTTCAAACTTAAATGTTTTGAAAATAAAGAATGCAACAAGGAATATGTTCTAATTTGCATATTTTTCATTCTATTGGTTAGTTTTACTTCAAATCAATAAATTTTAGGTTTAAAAATAAGCAATTTTTAACCAATCAGAAGAATTTTTAAAACCATTTTTTTATAAGAATAAAATCACTTTAATCACGCAATAAATTAATAATTTCATTATTTTTAAATCATAATTTAAGGTAATTAATGAATCACGGTTTTTAAGTTATATATTTCATGTTTTTTAAGTATATTTCAATAAATTTTTACAATATTTTGACTATAAAAATAGTTTGAAGAATCGAAAAAAAAATATTTTTTTTCAAATATATTTTTTGGTTAGTTAAAAAAAGAAATTAGTGAATGAAAACAAAATAGTTATTTAATGAAGTTTGAGTAGATCTCTAAGTCACAAAAAGATAAAAGTTTTCTGTTAGGTAATATTATGAATTTAGAAATAAAACATAAAATAGTTTAATTAATTATTTGTTAATAAAGGAATTAATTTAAATCATTAGAAATTTTTAACGTTATATTATTATTATAATTCTTAAGTTTTTCGCATTTCTATCAATAAAAATTCAAATTCATCGTAAAATCTAAATTGAATACGAAAAATTTATGTGATCTGTAATTCCATAAATTTCAAATTTCAAATTTTGTTGTATTTATTCTGTGTTTTTAGTTTTAAATATAATTTTGTAAGAAATTTAAAATTATATGATCAAAACTTTAGCATTTAATTGCTTAAAACCATTAGATTTTTATCTTTCAAACAAATAAAATAATTTGTTATCTTCGTTACATTGTTCATATTAAAAATTTACTTAATTTATAATACTGTAAACATAGTTTAAAAAAGTATAACATCAGGTAATAATACTTTTTTAAAAAACTAAAAAACCGTTTTATTATTCTTACAAAAAATGGTTATACGATATTTTGTATCAATCAACTATATAAAAACCAGATTTTTGCAGCGAATTTAAGAAATATATTTAATTTTATATTTATCGATTGTTGACGTTTATTGTGGTTATTTAAATTTCAATAGAAAATAGTTTAATATTACTAAAATCTATACATTTTATATTTGTAACAGGAATCAAGTAAAAAAACAGATGTTTTATACAGTTTAAAATAAATTAAAATACCAATTTTAGCACAAAAAAGCGATCTCCAAAATTGTTTCTAATGGTTATTAAAATGATCAAAGACTAAAAATTTGGTTTAAATAAACAAATAAAAATGTGTTTTAAAAAAGTTTTATTTGATTTCCTAAACAAGATACATTTTCATTTATTGTGTGGGTTTTATTTCTCGAGAACTTCATATTTTAAGATATTTAAGTTCAATGCCGATTCCTCAAAGCAAAAAAAATAATAATATGAAAAAAATTTTGATTATATATATTCTAAACTAATATCATGAAAAAACAAATAAATCAGAATGTAATTTAAACAAACGTTCTTTATCTATTTTTAAAGACAACTGAAAATATTAATCAAAATAACATTTAATATTGACGAACCCCGGCAATATTAAGATATAATTTTTTTGGATTTAATCATGTTTATTTTATAATAGAAATTCTAGATATCAATATTTATACTATTATGTAAATTTGTATGTGTAACGTTATTTTTTATTTATTTATGATGAAATTGAAATATTCAAGTTCACATATAAAATTAAACAAGTTTAAAGAAATTGGTATTAAGTTGTTTCAAATATTTGTATTTTTCAAAATATCCAATAAATTTTACACAGATATCATATTATAAGATTTGTTTATATTAGCATACATACAAAGACTCGTTTTTTCGCAAAACCATATTTTCACACTATAGAATTAAGAGAAAACAAATATGATCATAAATTATACTGTAATATATCTTTGAATACTCATTATTGATGAAGAATTTGCGCATTATTTTCTCATCAGGACAGATTATACATTACAAAATCATTATATATGTAAATTTGTTACGTATCTGTTACCTTTGCATTTTATTTTTTAAACACTTTGATTAGATCAAATTTCGTCTAATCACTCGGTTTCCACAACTGTTGTTTATGACTAATTTTTGTGTTTAAACATAATACTAAATTGCAATTTTAGAATCAAAACAACACATAAAGTATTATGCAACTTTTTTCTATTATCAAATAGAAAAAAAACCATTATATGAATTTTGACATTCTAATGTTCCGCATATAATTTTGTAGACTTTTTTTGGTATCGAGAAACATGAATATCAATATAAATACGTGTCTTGTTTTAAATAAATACCAAATTTTGCTTATTTTATTTCATTTTTCATTTTTATTAATGTTTTTTAGAAAAAATATAGTTTAAATAAAATTTAAAAAAAAAAACCATGAACAACAACACAACTAATTATTGTACACACATATACAGATAATTTGCAACATTCACATTTACATAAAATATAAAAAAAAATCATAAGTTGTCTTAGTATAATATTGGCATATTAAAGAAAAACTGCAATTCGACTATTATTCTTTTTTTTAAAATGCCATATTATATGTTAAATACAATATCAAAGGATTGTAAAAAATGCTTGCTTCTTTAGATGGTAAAAAGAAGTACAGGGCTCACCAATAACAAAATAATGGAAGTTAAGCGAGCCAATAAAGTATTATAAAAAAATAGAAACCACCTTTAGTTACAGGCAATGTATCGGATTAATACATAAATAGAAATTTATGAATCAATCACGAACGCACTATCAAATCAATTCTATTTATTTAAGGTCAACTACATCTAACATACAATACGAAATATATTTTTGAAAAATTGATAAAATGATCAAACCATTTTTATTATTAATATAAGTAGATTGAACTTAAGAAAGAAATAATACTATTAAAATCGGAATTTGATCGATTTAAATAGTAATTTACAAATTTGTTTTTATTATTTTGGAATCTCTTTATAGTATTTATTTTTCAGATGTTTATATATTTTTATTTAATAAATTGCTAAGTTTACCACAATAAAAATGTTAATTAAGAATTCTAAATTTTCGTAAGAGATCTATTTGTATTTTTATTATTTATTTCGATATTAAAAATATTTTTTATATTATATTAGCTTTTTGTTAATACAAATAAATTCTATCTTTGATTTTTTTATAAAATAATTTAATTTTATATACATCACTTCACCAAGTCAAATCTAAAGCTAAGAGACAATGACAGAATATATTAATTTAAGTTTTCGATCATGCGATTTTTAAATATTTCTATATGTTTACACTATAGGTCTGTTTTAAAGTTGTGGGTTCTTTTAAAACCAAATTATATTGATCTTAAATTTACATTTATAAGCAATCGGTTTTAAATCAGCAATACACTAATTTTATCGAACGTTTTTTTATTTAAATATCATTATTGTGATATACTTTGTAAAAACAGGCAGCCGATAGTAAGAATTCAAAAAAAAATACAGATATTTAAGAAATTTTTGCTGTTATAATAATATTTTCTAGACTAAAAAAATTCTTAATCTTATTTTTTGTTTTCAAGTGCATTTTTATCTTTAATTAATAGTTGATAAACCTTTTTTTGCAATGTAGAATAACTTAAATACATTAATTAGTAAATTAAATTGACAATAAATTTATTAATTCATGTGAACTTTAAAAAGACATAAATAATCATATTTTTAAGAATTTAGCTTAGTACAAACGTCTAAAAAGATGTTTCGACGAGAATATAAATATAAAGTAAAGGTAGAATAATTGTCTTGATTTTATCAAACATAAAAATTAAAATCCTCTCTTTTTTTATAAAAATTTGCATTATATAAATGAAGTTCATTTATTAGTCCTGTCATATCAACAGAATTGACGTTTTTAGAATTTAAAATTTGATCAATAATGCTCGTAATCTGTGCATATAATGAAGATTAAAATTGAAATGCGACTTTTTGCATGTGAAAATAACTGTATTAAAAAGTGTTTGGTGTTTCTAGTTTGAAAAAAGTTTCAATAGCGTATTATAACAAATTAACCGGAACTTTATTTGCTTTTCCGACAATCATTCTAATTTATATGATTTAAAATCGTGTAAGTCAAGGAGTTAGCCCTGCATAACTACTCCTTAAGCTTGCTTATTACTACTGAAAAAAATATTAGATAACAATTAAATTCTGTTTAATGTGTGGCTGAGAAGTTTAATTGTTGCAATCAATGTTCAAATTACTTGCATAATCAATATATACTAACTATGAATGACTTCAATCCCCAAATTTCATGATATTGAATTTTAAATTTAAACTTTAGAAAGAATATGTTATTTATAGAATGTACACTGTCGTTAAGAGCTAGAATTTAAAAAGAATATTTAAATTCTTTATTATTTTTAAGACAAATTTTATTGAAAAGCTACTCAGTTTAGGTCAGCATATTTTAACACTCGGCATCGCATTTCAATACCCATCAATAGTTTGTTGGTATGTAAAACATTGCATATCAATCTTATGCAACAAATCATCCTTATCATTCTTATCTCGTGAATAAGCTGAAAATTTTTACCAAGTTTACAATTTACATATCTAACATATACAATTAAGTTCACACACTTTTTTTCTTCTTTAGGATTGCAGCTTGTAAGAATAGTTCCACTCTTAAGTGATTTTTTCATTTTTGTTTTGCTTCCCTCGCACAATTAGTTGCCAAAAATCTACAATTTTGCGAAAAACTAACTACATTACAACCTTTTTGGTTTACCATCATCGATAGAATCAATTAAAATAATTTTCACAAAAAAAATTTTTGTTTTATCGCAATATAGTCAAATATGTCTCTACATTAAGTGTTTTTTAAAAAGTTAATATAATTTTTTACTTTTTTTCGATCATTGTTTCTTATCATTTTTTATATTAAATTTGGATATTTCCCAATTTGGTTTTTTCAATTATAATCAATAAACAAACCAAAATTTACAAATCAAACTTATTGTAAGAAACTAGGAATAAACTTAACTTTACGCTTATATAAATTTTATCAATTACACGGCACAAATAAGAATCATAACTATAGAAAAAGAGAAAATGATTTTTGATATTTAACAACTAACAACATTTTTGGATTCGATTACCAATTTAACAAATATGTATTTTTTGTTCATATAATATGCAAATTGTTTATAAAGATTTTTTAAAATATCATTTAATATGTGGATTTATAAATTTTGTTTTGCTGATAAACTTTAAATAATGTATTTTTTCATGGTACTTATCATAGCTAAAAAATTTTCCTAAAACAAAAAAAAATATTAAAATAAAATAATTACCATCACATTTTAATCGTTTATACCGAAAATCATTAAATTTGAGAATTAAATATTTTTTGTCATGTCTTACATGTAGTTTAAAGATATAACTTTTTTTCATCCTGTCAAAAAACTCACAAAAAAATCCCGATCCAGGGTATCTAAACAAGATACATTAAAATTTTCAAAAGTTGTGAGAATTAACAATTGAAAAAATAAATATTTTTTCTTTCATGAAAATTAAGATTTTTTTAGCACATGATGAAAAACCTTGGTTTTTTCACGTTTTTAAAATTTTTAAGTTTTGTTTTCGATATCATGAAAAAAATATTTACGACATAACATTGAAGAAGTTTTTTATTTTTTATTGCATTCTTAAAAAGACTCGAATCCTAAAATTTTTACCAAATTGCTTTTTTTACATATATTTTTCAACAAAATTTTTTGGTTTTTTATTTAATAGATTGATTATCTGGTTTTCTTGTGTTTAAATGTTTATTTTTTATTTTCGCAACGCTTTCAGCAGATCACTGAAACTAAAATTTTTTTTGTTTTTGATAAGATTTACAATCCGTATAGGAAAAAATACTGTCGGCTTCCACGTGATGGGAATTAAAATAAATGATGCGAAATAATAAATATATGATGATTTAATAAAAGTATTAGTTGTTTTTATGCTACCTAAATACCCAAGATATTAGGCTCGGATTCTTTTATTTTGTTCATGTGATAACCTTTTTGCTTCTTTTCTTTCATTATGTAATTTGTGCATGCGCTGTAAGAGAAAAGAAAATTAAGTTCGAATAGGTTTCGTATTTTCTTGGTCAATCATATATAGATAGATTCATATCGTTGGTTTTTTTAAAGGGTTTACTAGTGGATCCACATACGAATCGGTCCATCCGTGTTCAAGTTAAAAAATACGACAATATGCATAAAAAATTTTTAATCTGATATTTTACCAACATATCGGACTATTAACCGACCTTTATTCTCTATTAAAATCAAAAATTACATTGATAAATTTCATTTAACAAAAATATGCATCTGTCGATACATTTTTTTACTTAACGAATGATAAAGATTTTAATTGTTGCCAATTCACTCATAGAACCTGTAAAACTTTATTTATCCAATTTTTACTAATTTTTACACTAAATAAAAATTAAATAAATACGCTATTACATCATTTTTATAATATTTTAACAAAAAAAAGAACATCTATAGTAATTAATATTTCAACTAAAAATTTTAAAGTTTCCTAGTCTTTGTTCTTGTTAAATTAAGGACATATTTATTTGTAAATATATTAGTCATTTGTTAGAATTATTTAAAATTGTATATAAATAATTTTTTTTAAAATATTATTAATAAATTTTTTTTGGTTATAAATTTAAGCAATTAAGTAATAGTGAAAAAATATATTATAGAGCATAGCAATATCTAAAATGATGTTTTTTAATATAAGAACAATCTCTAAAAGCTATTTGAATTGAAATGGGTAGATGATCGGGGCTAACTATCTACCTGCAAGACCTTTTGCTATTTAAGGAAAAAGAATATTTAAAATTATTTAAAACCTATTCTCTTTCATTTATCCATTTTTATTCATATAATTTATAATCCTGATATAATTTTCAATGTTATATACGTCATTGAAATCACAATATAAAAACTTAAAACATTTTAATCTTTTTAATCACACTAAAACATAAAAAAAAAACATAAACAATTTACCGTGACACATCGAAAATATCATTTTGAAATCTTTATAAGACATATATATATATAAATTTAACCAAACATGAATAAATAAACATTTTAGAGAGAAGAAATAAACAAAATGAAATAAATTAGAAAAAAAGAAGAGAGAAAAAATATACAAAAGTTATATTACATATATAATAAAAGAAATCAAATCAATATAATATTGATAATATTATTAGCAATATAGGCAAATAAATAAAAAGATTAATTATTATTGTGTCAAAAAAATTCAATTTATGTAATTCTATCATTCAAAAAAATATAGTTTCTTCTCTAAAAGACAGTTTCTTTATATTTGAAAAAAAAATTTTCAAATAGAATCACTGGCTAATTTAAAAATTTTTTTAGTCCAAAATACGTTTACAAAACAGATTTCGAAATATTTTTTGAAATTAAAAAATTTGGGCATTATAAACTAGTTATATACACAATTAGCTGTTTAAACATACAAAGAAATAATAAAATTTTCTAAGATTTTTTTAAAAAACACAAATAATTTGACACTATTTTAAAAAGTAAATTTTAAATTTTATCTTGATAATTCCTTTAGTATAACGAACAATCAGAAAAAATTGATAATTCTGATATAAATGGTTGTTATATATCATAATATTGGCTTATAATTTTCATAAAATTTTCTAATTTATATTAATTTATTTCTTTGGGTTGCAATAAAATAAAATGAAATATTTAAAATGTAAAAACATAATAAAAATAAATAAGATAAAAAAGTAAGAAAAAAAAGTAAGAAAAAAAATATTTGGGAAGTCCGATGTATAATATGAAATATTTAATCTAATATTTTTTGATTCAATGTTTTACTTGTAATTTATTAATAACAAGACATTATTTTCAGATGAAAAAAAAACTTATAAAATTACTATATCAATAAATATTTTCAGTTTCACATATAATATATGCAGAAATTACAAAAAAATTCAAATATATTATTGGTGATTGCAACCTATCCTTACGATTTAGCGCAAAGCGCCTGAACTTTTATATATAGCGATCATTATATATAACTTTCTTAAAAATCTGTCATTTTTTTAATGTTATTTTCTTTTCAATTTTTGAAATTATCAGAGATGAGATAATCTATGAATATTTTAAAAAACTAAAACAAATTTCATAATAAAGTCTTAGAAATGTAAAAAATCGCAGGTAAAAAGTTTAGATACAAACTTTTATAAAAAAATCTATGATTTTATCTATTTAAATTCTTAATGTATATTTAATACGACAGAAAAAAATTGCAATATACCATATGTTAAAAAATTTTTTTTTAAAAAAATTATTATCACAATAATAATATAAATCTACAGTTTTATGTAATTAGATATTATTGCAAAAATTTTGACAATAAAATTTTCTCATTTCTTTTATCATTAAAACCAATAATAACATAGCTTATATTGATAAAAATATAAATATATAATTTTAAAACATAAAAAATCGTATTTTTATTGATCGCTATCACATACTTGTTAATTCATAATAAAAAACCTAAAAACATGTTGTAAATAATTTTATTTCACAATTCGGCATTAAAATGATATATTAAGATTAAAAAATAACAATCAAAATTTTTTATAATACCTCGATACAAATTGTAAAGTCATTTTGTTTTAAAATTTTTGTAATTTCTTCTATTTTTTTTGTAATATTGATAAATGCATTTTTCAACAAATAATATTTTGAATAAGTTATTTAAATCCATTAATTTCATCTATTTTTATGCAATATTTATATCACTATTTGTTTATTTTAGTGGTTTATGTTCATAATATATTAAAGACACATTTATATATTTCTATTAAAATAATAAAAAATCATCTATGATTAGAATCATAGTATATCTACGTATGAACGGTTATTTATAGAACCTTTGCACTAACATGTAAAAGGTTGAATAAGATGTATTCGACATTGATGAAAATACATGACAATGAAATTGTTGCGCATCTTATTAATACTAAAAATTAATTGTAAAACTGTGAATCTAACATTTTTTGTTATTTTACTTAATAAGAGGGCGATATATAACACATTAGAAGTAAAATAAAATTTATCAGAAATGTAAAATTGTTTTTTAACATTTATTATTCACTTATATTGTAATTTTTATAAAGAAATTGAATTTCTAGTTAAAATTTTGCATTTATAAAGTTAATTATTTTTTACCATTTAATTATATAAAGATTAGAAAGAAATATAAATGAAAGTCTCCACAATTGAATGACTCAAATCCTATAAAAAATACTAATAGTGTGAACCATTCAATATTTTTAATAATTATCTACACAAAATATTTAATTATAAATGCAATTTCTTCACCAATATTTTTTTTTGTGTTTCAGCGCGTTAAAGCATATTATGATGCTTTTAGAGATTATTATTACAAATATTTATATTTTCAATACACTGAAACTTAAGTCTAGACTGTGTCAAGCTTATAGTAGTTACATTACATGTAATACTGTATGAAGAGAAACAACTTCTTCATATATTTTATGATAATTTTTTTAAAAAGTTTGAATTCATGTTTTTACATAAACCTTTTCTTGTTTTAAACAAATAAACTAACAAATAATGTTTTAATTGTATTATTTTTTCGAATATAAAATTTAATTTATGTAAATGTCGATTGTTGGAAAACAATAAATTTGCCTTTAATAAAGTTGTATTTGATTTACATCGTTTTTACATTGTAAAATTTAAGTAGTTTCTGTTATTATACGTAATAGAAGTCTTTGAATGTTTTGAACATGTTTTAGCTATGCAATGGCTATAAAAATGCTTTATTACATGTTTCTCTAAATGAAATATGTGTTTTTTGTAAGTTTTAAAAAGATTACGAACAAATGAATGAATCCAAGCAAGAATTCATTCAATATATAAAACAAAGAGTTGTAATGACACCTGAAAATATTGAATAAGAAAAATATTTTTATTGGTTTCTTTGTATCTAAAAATATTTTCGATTTGATATTTTTTGACAGTTTGATGTTTTTGAAATTTTTTGATTTTTGATCAATCTTTTGATTAAAATTGATTGAAATTTTAGTACATTGGTGTAAGAGTCGAAGATAATCGACAACCAATGAAAATCGATGAACTGATCGTTTTTGATCAAAATTGATTGGTGCATTTTGATCACCAAAAAGCTTATAAAGTTTTGATAAATAAATATGATCGAGAAATGTCTTTTATATTTAATATCAATTCATCAGGTGGCGATAAATCGGGAAGACCGCGAGGTCATCCAACCCAAAGTCTTTGAATGATGCAACAGAATTCTCAAAACCAGTAATCTATAAAAATAGTAAAAAACAGTTTTTATTATTTCTACATGACTAAAGTACAATTGTTATTGCCGAATCTAGTGGTGGATCTATTGGGTTGGCATAAGAATAAATTTAAAAGAGAATTTAAAAAAGGTTGAATGTGGAAATTATTTTTATTTATAGGTTGAAGGTTGTTAGTGCTGGGGTTATGTCTTCCAGGCACACCTTCGTCCTGATCATAACTCCTGTTCGATGCTTTACCTCTGCTGTTGTTCATCTCCCTATCTGGGGTAATTCATAATCTTTAAATAGACGAGCAGGAGGGGAATTCAGGAGGGAATCAACAATATTGGAGGCATTTAATTTAAATTTGGAGGGAACAATAATGATGTACGAAAAATCATCAAATGTATCCTTTAATGTGTTTACCACATTTATATTAATTCATAAACAATTTTTATAATATATTTCATTTTGAAATCTATAAAATATTAAATAATTATAAATTTATCAGAAATGTAATTGATAAGACTAAATTTCCAAGGAAAATATACCATGTATATTTTATTTGCGACTACTAACATGTAGTGGAAATTTGTGATATGCTATTCTATCATTCATTACAACAGATCACAATCTATTAAAAACCACCTAATATATATTTAAGGTTCTTCTAATGTATTTTCTGCCTATTGATTCTATATTAACGAAATAACATAGACCTAAATGATATCTCTCAAAGATAATCGTTAGATGATTATAAAAATTTTAGAAAAATATATGCCACGAATATTAGAAAAATGGAAGACATAAGTACAGAAGCAATAGATAGTACCTGCATAGGATCAGCGCTAAAAAACTAGAGATGAAAATTTACCATAACATATTATTTCTATTTAAAATCTTTCCCTGTAGTCTGTAAGGTTAAATACTTGTATGTAGAGATTGTTAAATAAGTGATATAATTTACCTTTTTACACATTATAGTAAAATTTTTCTGTGTTAAATTTTTTTATATACTAAATTCTATACAAAACAAACAAAAAAAATTTAATGCAAATGAAAGATATAAGAATAAAAAAGTTTCATTTTTGGCGTAAAATTATAAATTGATTTTCATTTGATATAAATCATTTTAGAAACTTATATATATGTTTTTATGGTATAAATTTAAAAGAAAGAAAAACAACGATACTTACCCGTTATATGTCAATTTATTATTGAATAAAAACTATATTTATTGTATTTTTTCTTATATCATTTAAGAAACATAAGATAAAAAATCATAACTTCAAATCCTTGAAGCTACGCTACAACAGCATAAAAATTATCAGATGGTTTTGATTTTGATAAGTTTATCTTCTAATATGGATTAAACGTAAATTTAGATTAAAACTTAAATTTAAAACAAAATATATCTATAGTTAACGTTTCCGAAATAAATGAACAGGAATAGTTTCGCTAACAAACAGAAATACCATTTAATATGTTTATAGAAAACAAAAAAGCATATACTAAATATATTCAAAATAGACCTTTTGTTAAGTCGTATTAAATTCAAAAGCAGAATTACTTGAAGACAAGTAAGGACACCGCACGGCCGTGAAAGGTGGATTGCAGACAATTCTGTTGGTGATGTGACTACCAGTAGTATGAAACGAAAAACTTATATGAACAACATAAATAAAAAACTAATTATACCCATAAACCTTTATGCTGCTAAATCGTAACATAAACGTCTTTGTGCATGCTAGACTTTTCTTATAATGGTTAGGTTTGGTAATGTTATTGAATTTTTACTTAAATTAAAAGATACCTTTATGCTATTTTATTATGAAAATACTTCAAAAACTATTATAGTTTAATAATATGGAGTTTTCTTATATTAAAACCCTATCTTTTTTTATTATTTCTTATTTAAAATATGTGATTAATTCTCGTGCAAACTTGAAGTCATGTTAAACAGGATAAGAAAAGATAAAAATTTATTTATACACTATATTTAAGAGCTTTACTAGTTTTTATTGAGGACGTCAATTAACATTATCAATATTTTTGTGTTAGAATGCTCTTGGCTTACAAGCAGGGTTCTTCTAAATTATATTCTGTTTTAATAGATTTGAGTACTATAAGGAGAGAAAATGCATTTTTTTATATACTAGTTTTCGACTATATTTATTTTAGCTGCTAATAATTGTTGCAAATTTATAAATAAGTCGATTTCGTGATATAACACTTTATTCATACTAAATTTCTGTCATTTGAGATACTATCAAATGCTTGATAGTACTTGTAAATGTAAATATAAACTTTTGAAAAGACTCTATTTGTTAGTTTTAATACAATCAGATTATAATATATCTGAAAATGGAAAACTCGATTTATTTTTTTATTTAAATTTAAGGAATAAACGGTTAAATATTGGGCATCTTTATAAGTATTTTTATGTTTTTTTAAAAAACTGAAACATTTAATTAAATATTTTATGTACAAAAGTTCAGTATTAAAGGTTTAGTGTAATATATTTATATCTATAAAAAATTGTTCAACACTAATAAATTTTACGGAAATAAATCGTAGTAATTACCATTTATTTTTTTCCAAATCATTAGATTTCAAATATATGTTGTTATATGAATTTATTTCGTATATTTTTCTAAAAAAAAATTTTTCCATCACCAATTGTGTTTATTTATACCATAAAAAATATGTAATTTGAAAATCCTAAAAACAGAAAAAAAGCACCCAATAAAATATAAGAATTATAATGGGAATTTACTTAGATTTGTATTCAAGAAAATATAAGTTTTGTTTTTTTAAGGTTATCAAATCAAAAATTTTTATGAATTAAAATGTTATAATAAAATTGTAAAATTAAAATTCATAAATTGAATCGAAGAAATATATTGAAAATATAAATTGATTGAGTTTTGTGCATACAGAACAATCATTTTAATATTAGTATGTTTTTCGCTATTTAATTAGTTTCCCGCAATAGTTCTGCAATATATATACGTCGTTATGTAAATATATTGTGAATCTAATAATATAATTAAATCTTTGAAATTTTAGTGCAAAAAATATTATTGAAATTTGGTACAAAAAGATAATGTTTCGCAAATTTGAATGTGATAAGTATGTCTTGTTTACTGCATTTTGCTTCCAAGATTATACAATAGTAAGTAATATTGGATAGATTACATCGCTTTATTGTGTTTTTTTTTGGCCTTTTAAACCAGATATTAAATTATACATTGATTTGATAACATTTGTCTGTGTTTCGATAAATTAATAAAATATGATTGGTAAAACATTTTTAGTTTTTTATTATTTAATTCAATATTTTATAGTAATAAAGATATCATAAATCAAAGTACTTATGTGATATTTCATGTTCTTTAATAATTTATAATATTGATATTGTTTTGATTTAATAAATTAAACACTATATATTTATTATTATATCATACTAAAATTTCTATCTCTATACAAACAATTTTTTTTTGTAGTATCATATTTTCTAAAAAAAAACTCTGAAACATAATTTTTTGTGTACGATATAAAATCGAATAGACAAGTAAATTTTTTTTTTGGTGATAAATGTGAATAAAAAGCTAAAATGTTAAACATAAAATACCGAAAACCCTTTTTGCGACATCATAAATAAAATTTTGAATATTTTTGGTTTTAATTAGTATCTTTGTATTTAAGAAAATATTAAAAATATTCTAATAATTTTGCATTCATTATGAGTGTATTTTGTGTATAAAACTGTATTTTCAAGCACATGTGTGAAATTTTAAATTTAACCGAGGCGAACGTAGAATGACCTGTTTTTACATCGACCTATTAATTATAAATTCCTTTCCATTCATATTTTACTCAAGGTAACAATAAGTTTTTTTTATCAAATCTAACTCCAATACATCATAATTTTGAACGAATAGAAAAATATATAAATTATATCTGTTAAATCATAAAAAAGGGTGTTTACGCACATAATTACAAAGATAATAATATACAGGTATAAATAAGGAAAAAAATATATCTTACACCTACATCATTTTTCCCCTTTTTTGATATGCCGCTAGTTCATTTGTTTCCTAGTATCAAATAAAAATCTAAAACTGATCATTTATGATAAGATTTGTGTTTTAAATTTGAATACGAGAAAACTAATTGCAAAATGGGAATTAACGATCATCATCGTCAGGATTTAACAAGATTACAAGAAAGATTAAGCTTGCCACATGATATTCTAAAATGTGGTCTGTCAACGAGTATGGTGAATAATAACAAGACAGTATATGGTCCGAATGTATTTACACAGACGACAAAAACACACCCGATTATCAAGTTTATGAAAATGTACCTGCATCCTTTTAATATATTGCTGCTCTTTGCTTGTGTACTTGCGTTGATATTGTATGGTATGAACTTAGACGACAGATCTAATTTATATTTAGGATTAGGTATATTATCAGTGTCTATTTTTAATACGTGTTTAGAGTTTTACCAAGAATACAAAACAAACGAAATGCTCAGTGGATTTAAAAACCTAGTTCCAAATAGCTGTTCGGTGCTTCGAAATAGTAAAATCACGGTTGTAAAATCATCTGATGTTGTCGTTGGGGATGTTGTTTATTTGAAAATGGGTGATAAGGTAGGTGCTGATATTAGGTTATTTGAGGCAAATAATTTGTCGGTGGATAATAGTTCTCTAACTGGTGAAAGTGATCCTATTAAAAAATCGGCAAAAACGTATTTAAGCGAAGAATTAGATATGAAAATTGTTAATCAGGAAAATAAAAAAAATACAATAGATATAAATTCTCCAAATATGATTAATAATAATTTATCACCTAAAGTGACTACAAATCGAAGCGATCAAAATGTGCTAGGAAACAGAAGTACTGCACACATTTCAATAATGAACAATATTAATTGTGATAGTACGAGCAGTTCACCAGAAATGAGTGAGGATTCGTACGAAAAAAAATCATCCAACATTTTTAAAAATTTATTCTGGTGTCGAAAATCGTCAAAAAGACAGAGCAATATAGATTTTTACGATAATTTATATTCCGCAAACAATGTAGAGTCCTCAACATTGTCTTCTCATACACACATAGTTGACATAAACACTAGAATAAATCAGGCACACTATATAAGTAATGAGAAATCTACAAATCAAGAAAATATTTTATCAAATGATGAGAAAGAAGAGCCAGAAAATTCTGAATATTATCGTGCAAACAATATGGTTTTTAGTGGAGATCTGGTAACAGCAGGTACGGGCACAGGAATTGTCGTATCAACCGGTGACAGAACAGTTCTCGGAAAAATTGCAAAGCTAACCGTAGAAAAATCACCCGAAAGCAACGAGTTATCTGCAGAAATTAACCAATACGTTCAAAAGCTTGGATTTATTGCTGTACTCACATGTATTATTTTTTATGCAGTAGCGATGCTGAACAACTTCAACTTCAAAGACAACTTAGTTTTTTGCATAGGAATTTTCATAGCATTTGTGCCACAAGGTCTTCCAGCTACTGTAACCATTTTGCTAACGATTGCAGCGAAAAGAATGGCAAAAAACAACGTTTTAGTTAAAGATTTACGTGCAGTTGAAACACTGGGAAGTATCAGTTTACTGGCAACAGATAAAACGGGCACACTTACACAAGGTATAATGAAATGCAACAGCTTTTGGGATGGCGAAAACGTTAATCAAATATACGATGAAAAACATAAAATAAATAAAAATACAGTTTTTAGAGATACATGTGTTTCTTGCTATATAAGTTCGGCTGCAATGAAACTCGATAGCGGAGAAATTAGATGTGACCCAACTGAAAAGGCGCTATATGATTTTAGCACATCATATTTGAACGTAGATGCAGATGCTAAGCAAATGTCTAAATCGTTTCATAAGATATATGAATTACCATTCGATTCAGAAAATAAATTTCAGATTTCAATTTTCAAGCACGTTGATGGATTTAAGTTTGTTGTTAAAGGTGCACCTGATCGTATTCTTAAAAAATGCGGTTTCTATACAAGTAAAAATAAAAAAGTAGATGACGCCTTTTCACAAAAGTTACATGTGATGTACGAAAATTTTGCAAGTAACGGACAAAGGGTGATCGCAGTAGCTGAAAATTTTATTACAAACACCGAGTTTTGCGAAAAATATGCTTCAAAGATAATCAAGAAAAATTTACTAGAGAAAGCAAAAGAAATATGTCACATAAAACAGCTTAACATCATAAATTTTCAAGAAGATAATCAAAAAAATGAAAGTATTGATGAAAAAGAGGAAGATGAAAATTCTAATATAAACAAAATGTCGAATTACACACAGAAAATTTCAGATATTTTAAAAATACTCAAAACAACCGAGTGGCAAGATTTTTTAAAAGAAGTTGCGATCGAAATGGATAATTTTGTATTTCTTTGTCTGATAGGAATAATCGACCCGCCGAAAATAGGTGTTCGCAACGCTGTTATGAAACTGCGGCTTGCTGGTATCCAAGTTGTTATGGTAACTGGAGATCATCCACTAACTGCAAAATATATAGCAAAGAAAATTTATTTAATTTCAGGCAAGACCAGAGAAGAAGCTGCTAAAGCCTTAAATAAAGATATAAAAGACGTTCAACCTAGCGAATACGAAGTAGAAATCATACATGGCGATGAAATCGATAATCTCAAAGAAGAAGAGTGGGAAAGAATAGTCTCAAAAAATGAAATTGTTTTTGCGCGAACATCCCCGAAACAAAAAATGGTAATTGTTGAGAATTTCCAAAAACACGGCCACATCGTTGGTGTGAGTGGTGATGGCGTTAACGATTCGCCAGCTCTTAAGAAGGCACATTTGGGTATTTCAATGAACCAAACCGGAAGCGAAGTATCAAAGGAGGCTGCACACATGATAATTTTAGATGATAATTTTTCGTCGATTGTTAATGGTGTTTTAGAGGGAAGACTTATTTTTTCGAATTTGAAAAAGAGTATAAGATACATTTTATCACATATCACACCACAAGTTGTGCCATTTATTCTGTATGTCACTTTCGGAATTCCATCGCCGATGTCTGCACTGCTTTTAATGTTGATTGATCTTTTCACAGAATTTTTCCCGTCTGTTGCTCTTGCTTGGGAACATCCCGAAGGCAATCTGATGCTTGAGCTGCCTAGAAAGTCGCTTAGCAGAAAAAGTCCAAATAGCAATATATTGCAAATCACAGGAAATAATGATGAAAATTTAAATACAAAGGAAAACAATATCACAACAAAACTAGATAAAAATGACAAAAAATATCAATGCAAAAGATCAACCAGCCAAAAAAATATCGGATCGCCAAAATAATAATAATTCTCAGGATACCGGAAATATTGTTGTTGGAACTGCAAACATCATTTTGAATACTAAGCCATCAAAAGACGAGACTTTATGTGACAACGATGTCCTTTCTTGGGCATATTTTGAAGCCGGTTTTTTAATCACCTTAGGCGCACTTTTATCATTTTTCTCATCAATGATAATTTTGGGAATACCACTGAAAACACTATTAATGAGCTCCCAGATCTTTTTCAAACCAAACAGCCCACCAATAATACTCAGTACCGGAAAAATGATTGACTCGAGCCAACAACTTGAAATTCTCTATTCGGCACAAAGTGCATATTTTTTTTCTATATTGATCGGCCAAGCTTTCAACATAATCGCTTGTAAAAGAAAACAAAATTCGTTTACAAAAAAAATTTTTAAAAACATGTGGCCTTTCTTTGGAACAATATTTAGCATCATTTTTGGTTTAGTAATACTCAACGTAAAAATTTTAAATGACTATCTGCTATCTAGACCAATATTACTGACAACACTCACATTCCCCATACTAATAGGCATCTTTTTGCTCTTCTGGGATTCTGTTAGGAAAGATTTTAGAAGAAAGTACGGCTTGTACGGAGTTAAAAGTAATACTGATAACATGGTTTCTGTAAAAAGAATCAAGTATAGAAATGTTCATACATGAAAAGAAGTAGCTTATTTATAAATCATCATTTAATTTAATATCAATAATAATTCAACTGATAGTTTATTCAATAGAATAGCATTACTTATTAATAAAAATTGATAATTAAATCTCATGTTTATATTCTTTAATAGTAAAAACCTCTTTGGTTATTTTTTTTGATTTATATATTTATGATTTTGCATTCCACATATTTGTAAAAATATCAGTTTGTTTAGGATTTGGTTCTTGCTAATAACATAGGATATATATTGTATTTATATATATACTATTTGTATCATACACTACCCCATTTTAACATCAGTATACGCTTCAAAGTTGTATATCTAAATTCATAAGATTTACAAAAATATTATTTGAGCGAAATTAAATTTTCTGCAAGGAAAAAGTTTATATTGCAGGAAATATGGTTCAAGTTTTGTGATTTTCCATGAATTACTTAAATAATAGCCCAATTCAGATAAAACATAGTACTCTCATTGATCGTTTTTGTTTTTTGTAAAAGTATATATCTTTTTTAGATACAATTATCTTAGTGCCAAAATCGCATAAAAATGAATAGTTTTTTTTATTAAATAAAGTTGGTTAGTAAAGTATTTTTTGCTTGATTATTTTTCTGTTGTATTTTTATAGTACAACAAAATTGCATTTAAAACAAAAATATATAACCTAGTCATACATTTTAAATTTTCAATATTCCTCTAATTTTGCTACTTTTATGGCTTGGTTTTAAACCCTTTAAATTTTTAAAACCTTAAAACACTAACAAGTAATTGTTTTGATTACAAAAAGAATAAAAAGGTAGGATTTCTTAATCTAAATTCTGTTTCTAATAATAGTTGATGTTTTTTTGTTAGAAAAATATTTTATAAAAAGTTTTTTTCGATTAGCCTTGTAACCAAATGAAAAAAAAACATATAAAATATAATTTTGATACAAAGCATTCCAATTAAAAATAAATAATTGCAAAAATAAGTCTGTTTAAATTAAACAAGTATATAAGTTAGAAATCATGGTAAAACACAATAAAAGTATCTTTCGATTTTACTAACAGCTTACACTTCTGCAGCATCCGTATATTATAAAAAAAACACTTGCAGAAATAAAAACCAAATATGAAGTACCTAATTCTTTGCAATACAGGTTAATAATAAAATAATTTTATTTAGTTTAATGTATTGTTATATTTTGTTTATTATCCTTGATTATTAATATTGATGGAACTGTTAATTAATCAACTTTATATAATTAAGCATATAAGATGATATTTTAAATTTAAAGAGTTAATAATGTGAAAAGAAGTCTAAAAAATGATAAGTATCCTGATGAAGAATATAAAAACAGACCTTTCGCATTTCGTTTTTACTTTTTGTGTGATATAAATGGAATTGTGATCTTACCATGCTTATTATGAGGCTTTTGAATGTTCCAGTGTTGTTGTTTGTATGCTCATACGATATAGTATAGATATTTTTTGTGTTCATAATTACATGAAACTTCGATACTTATGCATCTCAACTAAAGTGTCACCATTTTTTTAAACACACTGTAATACACGAATTTTAATAATTGTCGTGAGACGAAGATGCAACTCTTGTATTTTTTTTATTTCTTTTGGATTTAAAAAGAATTCGATAACCCGAAAAGATTGATTTTCAAGATATTGTTGAACAATCAAACTACGAAGCTTTTATACTTATGATGTTGATTCTTTTGAAACAAAAAAATAGCATACTTTTCAATTTATAATGTAATTTGATGTAATAATGAAATGTTAAAAGAAGAAGAATATGAAGAAAAATGTAAACTACTTAATTTTCATAAAAAAAGAAAACAAAGAACACAAAACTTCATCAAATTAACAAACAAAATTATAAATTTTTATGATTAAGAAAAAGGTCTTATGCTTTAACGAAGAATTTGTTATTTATATAAAAAAGGGTTTTATACATCAATGCTATATAGAATGCATTTTATATCAAGAAATAAATTTAACACATAATTTGAAATACAAAAATTAGAAATATATAATTAACTTAATTTAAAACTAACTAGATATAATAATTGTTCTTTTGAATATCTACATTATTTCACTTTTGAAAGCAATTAAAATACTGACAAAAATATCAATTGAAAAAAAAATTAACATGCCAAATTTCATATATAGCTGTTCAATCTGAGACTATTTTTAAAATTTAGTGATATTATAAATCTGATATTTATAATAGATGCTTGTAGAATATTTTTTTTGTGGCAAAAAAAACATAGCTAGAAAATAAATATTCGCATTTGCATCCGCATGCTATGTACCAGAATATCGATTATTACAGTCTGATAATAAAGCAGGATTATAAATTTATTAATTTTATGTATTTTGCGAAGCCATAGAACTTTGCTAAAATGATGTTTACAGCAATATTCACATTTCTAAAAAATTTAAAATATGTAATTAAAAATATAGGAAAACTCAAAAAAAAAGTTTCTAATCGCATTCAAAGCATTAGTTTAAAGATTTATTGTAGTTGTATTAAGTTTTTTTATAATATTGCATGCTAGCCATAAAAAACATTATGAAATAAATAAAATTACTTTATAGTTTTAAATGTTGTATTTGAAAAAAAATAATGTTTATTCTATGAGCATATTCAAGATTTATACACATTTATTCTATTTGTCTCAAAAAATTGCATAAACAAAGATTTTCAAATCAATAATGAAAATAGTCTAAAATTAAAGCGTAAAATAGCATACATACAAATAAACTATCACGATAAAAATTAATTTACTATGTTTGTATTAAAATTTTCAATTTTTTCTTTTGTAAGAAAGCAAGCTCTAATATTGTTTCGTGTATTTCTATAGTGTAGGAAACCACTTTATTAACAAAAAATAGTCTATTTTAAATATCAATGGGTCTAAATAATCATTTTATATTCCTACATAAAAAGGTAATACTAAAAATACAACATTGCATATTTCACGTTTTTGTATTGCTAATATGTATTTAACATGTATAAGTTAATTATAATGTAAGATTATTACGATATATAAGATTCAATATATGTAGTTTTAAAAAAAGCGATATTATATAGAATAAAAAAAAATTTCCACTTTGTCTTAAATTTGGTAAATATTTGTTGCGATAATGAAATAGTGCGGACAAAATTTTATAGTTCGAAAAATGTTTTTTACCAAATTTTCATGTTTGAATTGTATAATTTTTTTATTCGTGTTTTTTTTTCATGTATAATTTAATGCAATATTCATAATAAGAGCATAAAATATTACTTACATTTAACCATAGTACTTTATTTATTTATATATTTAAAATTATGATAATGCGTTTTTTCGTGTATTAAAGATTATAATATTATAAAAAAAGATTAAACTGAATCGAAGATACTATTTTGTGCATATTTAAAAATATTTTTAGAAATCCTATTGTACTGTGGTATAAAGAACTATACTCGTATTTATAAATTAAACAATTATATATCTAAAAATATATTTTTATATAAATTTCAAAAAGGTGTAATGATTTATAAAATTCAAAAATATATATTCCTTAAAAACCTTTTTCAAGTTAAATACTTAAACTAATACAATTTGAATTTAGTGTTTTTATCTAGAATTTTTTTAAACTTGCAGTTACAAAACTTAAACTGATATCCTAATCTTAAAATATAGAAAGGTAAAATTCTTTACATTGCAATAAACATATATTTTTAACGTATTTTACCTTATTTTTTGCATATGCAGAATTAGTCACATAAGGTAATTTTTTGTTGTTCTCATCATCTAAATTAATTAATAACATAAAATTGTTTAAAAAAGTGTTTAATATCAATAATTTTATGTATATTAATAATTATATATGTACTATTTCTCATTAGTTTAATTTTTTTCAAATTTTTTGATCAGTGTGTAGACAATAAAGTAAAGAATATTGATTTTTTGGCAATATGAATAAAAAAAGTTACAGCATTATTTATTTTTTATATTATTTTGTAATGATTCATTATCTTATTTCAATAAAAAAAAATTTAAGATATCTAGTCAATAATATTGTGTTGTGATGTTTTTAATTGAAAAAACTTAATAAACAATCGAATATATTAATATCAGTCAAATTTCTAATTTAAGTTTATGTTTAAGTCGGATTTGAAACAAATAAATTCTGGTAATGTTTAATAATGTATGCAACACATTTTTTAATCATAATTGGTATTTATCTTTTTTTATAATGCATTTAATATGTTTAATATTTTGTCAAAGAGGATTTTTTAAAATTTTACATTTATCTGTAAATGATTTTTTATTGTAAAAATACGAAAAACAACGTTCAAAAGACATATATATCAATTATTAGCTTTTACTATTGAACAAAAACAAAATTAGTAGCGACACCGCGGACAACATATCCATAAGTAGAGATACATGTTCCTTTAAATTAATATGTCGGAACTTGAACACGAAAAAAAATTTATTAAGAAATGTCATCTTTGCTTTGCACAACGAAGTATTATTTGCTATTTGCTAAAAGCATAAAACATACAAATTCTTCTTAATATGGGCCTATTTATTTTATTTTTTTTTCTTATATCTTTGACTGTGAGCGCGAAAATAATTGCCATTCACATGTAAAAAAATTTAAACCACAATTAAACAAATTTTAAACCACAGAAGAATTTATCTTTGATCGATTCAAAACGTGCACATAGAACATTTGCTATGTAAATATCGTAATTCAATGGAATCTTTTACTCTGATAACATCTCATATATTTTTGTGATAAGAAAACTTTAAACAGCAATTACATTTAATTAATGTTAAGATTTTTTCGATGTTTCAAAGATAATATATTCTGAACATTATAAAAATTTTGTAATTTCTGTTCCAAGTTACAGTTTTATGAAGGTGTAAACAAGTGAGGTTACATAAAAGAATTTATATATTTTTTTATGAAAACATGTGTTAAAGGTTTAACACTGAAACATAGTGTCGCCTTTTATATTTTCCCTAGAATCGTGCAAAAAAATGTGCAAATAGAAAAAATATGAATTTTTTGCGTGTTGAAAATATTGATATCTTTGTTTTCCGTGTAGGTTTTATTTTTTTTTAAAAAACTTGTAAAAAATTGTTTGTTTTGAGTGAAACACTTTCATTTTATCATCCTTCAGTGTTTGGCATATTTATGTTTTATCAAAAAACATGAAACTTAAAAAATAAAACAAAAATCATTATTAGTTGTTTGATCTGTTACAAACTTTCGTCCCTATATGAAATTTTAAACTGGATATTCGTAATTAAATTACGAAAATTATACTTTTATAATATCTTATAATATAAATTTTTTATTCTAATATAAAACACAATAAATAAAATAGATATTTATATTGTTTTTTCGAATAGTCTGATTTGATGTCCATCGTTAAAAAAGATTATTTATGTAGATAACTTCCAAAAGCTATGAAGTTTGCTATTCAAATTAATAGAAATAATAAAATCTAGGCAAAATTTTGTTCAACTTTCATGTAAAATTGTTGAAAATAGATATCTATAAATAATTTTATATTGTAAATTAGGAAAATAAAAAGCCTAAATTATAATTTTCTTAGTAATTAATTTCATGAATTTTTCCTACAAAATTCGGCTTTAAACAGATATTCTTTTTTGCTTTTCATCAGTTAATTTTTTTTTTATTTCTATCAATCACAACAAACAAAAAACTGGATAAAATTACTTTTGTGACAATTCATTGAAGTGTTAGGCTGGTGCAGTCTATACACCTTTTGAAGAAACAACTCGAGGAAGAAGTTTTTACAAAACAACGTTATCAATACCTTCAACGGACTGATGAAAAAGTTATGTCCAAGAACCATATAAATACAAATATTTATAAAAACTTTTCCCATTATGAGCTTTTATATACACAGAAAACAGCTGTGGAGGAATCTTGTGTCAGATAACGCGTGAAAAATACGAGAAAGCGTGTTCAAGGTGTGGGAATAAAATCACGCAATTCTGTACACATCTGACAGGTTACAAGCTCAGAAAATCCTTTTAAATTGCTTAAAAAATTGTGGGCGGAAACGATTTTTTATAACATCAAGCCATCAGAAAGAGTTTTGCATCTCGAGTTATTAGACTTATAGCTATGCGAATACTTAGTTACACAAATTTTTCTACTCACGTATTTGTTAAGGAGAACTGTTCTTTCACTTTTGAACCGTATTGCTAACTTTCTTGTTAAAAAATTCTTCATCTCGAGCAAAAATATTGGCGGTAATAATTTCATCGTTTAAGTTGATGAATTTATAATCATAAAGCAAAACTTTATTAAGGTATCATTTCGAAGGTGTATGGATAGTTGGAATGGCAGAACGGATTCTTGAGAAGCGATTTTTTTAAGCAAGTGTCAGGATAGAAGCATAAAAAACGCTAACTGAGCTTCTTAAAAGGGCATCGGAAAATAATCGATTGTTTATATTGACTGTTAGAAAGGGCAAAATGATTTTAGTAATAAATTTGATGCCGTCAAACATTTAACCATAATGTAGGATTTGTGAAACCCTGGGAAGTGTTCATACTAATACAATTGAAAGCACTTATGCGGGCTTGGGACAGCATATCTCAATAAAAATACACAAAAAAGGTATATCGACATATATTTAGGTTTTTTATGTTTTTAAGAAATTTTAATACTTCTCCTTAGAAAGCAGCAATAGATATTTATTTGTTTTTTGTTTTTTATTTGTTAGAATTTGCAAATAGGGGTTTTTTTAAAAAATGTATTTATTTGATTTTTGGGTAAAACCCACCCATGCAAACTTCAAGTTTTCCTGGTTTTAAAAACCGTATGTATTCATCCTGTAAACCTTGTCAGTTAATTTTATGCAATTTTTTCTCTCTGAGACAGCATGTCTAGAAAAGACCCTGTCGGTTTCCTTATTTAAAACATATTCAGAGTTGCTATTATCAAGCAGATCCACGACATTCTTATATAAAACTTGCGTAGAAAACGTTTTTTGGTTTATTTTATAGATCATTGTTGAATATTAAAGAGCATAAAGAATTTAGTTAACATTATTAAATTAAAATTCTATATATTTAGGGAAATTTTAATGTTAATTTATAGAAATTACGTCATTAATTTGTGCGAAATATAAAAATTATATTCGACAAATTAATCTTATCGAAAATGGTTAAAAATTTGGAATAACAAATTGTCATTGGTTAATTTAATCATTACCAATGTAAATTATTTATTATTACGAAAATTGACATAAAATGATTTAAGATTGTTTACTATAAATTAAGTGGTTTCCAAATATTGATGTTGATGACTGATGATGGGTGATTGATGATTGGTTATAAAAACCAAAAATAAATTATATAAAGAAATTATTTTTAAATAAATATGCATAAAAAACAATCTTTAATTTTATCTTCATTTTTTCAAGATTCTAATCGAACTCCATCCAACAATCATATAAACAAATACTTCATAGAAGTTAATTTCTCACAATAAAAAAGCAAAATATATTTTAAATAGTGCAAATCTACTTGATCATAGGGTAAAATTTAAATGTGTTATACTCATTCAAAATTTTACTTTTTATGTGCTGAAGGATTACAATATTACTATATCGTGTTTTTTAGATATAAGCTTAGTAGAATTGATTATATTCTTGCCATTTGTAATGATATTTAAGCTGTATTAGAATATTTTCGGTTTTAATTGTATTTTTGCAAAAAATTCGGATAAAATTTTGTATATTTTTTTAAAAATTGCAAATTAAGGATATCATATTGCTTGAAAATCATATTGAAACATTTTTATGTATAGATTTGAATTTAACAAAGTAATTTTGATTTTTTTTCATGTAGTTTCTTACTTGTGGTTACATTACCCATAAGGAATTTCAGAATATTTATAACTTCTTTTATTACTAGAAAATAAACCCTTTGCAATCTAATTTTTAAAATAATAACATGCCTTTACAAGCAATAATAGAAAATATTTTTATTTTTTAAGCACAATAAAATCTAATAATAAAAAAATGTTGTTAAAATATTTCAAAAAGGATACTCTTATATATGTTGGTTAAGTCGATATAAATCGTTATATACTATAACATATTTTTGTATCACCTAGATCAAGTTACTTATCGTTCTTAATGAGTCATGACAAATTAAAACATGAAAAAAATTAGTTATCACTGTTAATTTAAATTGGTCGCATAAGATCTTATATTATCGATGAGTATCTATTTTTTAAGATAAAAATTTATCAGTTATCTTATTATGACAAATAGAATAAAAAGAAAATTACCGATTTATCTTATATAAATAAAACAGGTTAAAATGTAATATCAACAGAAAAAATTCAATTTTTTTATTTATGTTACATATATAAAATATTTTCAGTATCTTTTCTGCTGATTCAATTAAATTTATTGTCTATCTTTGTAATTTCTAGTTCTCTTTATTCCCATAATATGTTGTTTGTTGCACTATTCGTCAAATATTTATCTGATGTATATTAATATCGTTGATCATCTTGCTTCTAATTTATTTTCCACAAATGTAGAGATTCTTGCCATTCTAATTTTTTCCGTTTTTGTCGTTAACGAATTTCTTATTTTTGGATTCAGCAGAAATATAAAATTTAAATTTATGAAAAGTTATTTCATAAATTTCTATATTTTTAAGTAAAAAACAAATCATTGACAATGACTTTGGATATAAACAACCTTAAATTAGATTTATTATTTCAGATTTTATATTATTTTCCCAAACGCATTAAAATTTGCAAAAAAGAATTAAACAATTATTCTATTGAATGATAAATTAAAGGTTAAACAAATTAGTTTTTTGCTATCTTTTAACACACTCGAACCCGATCGTTCTTTTATTTCATGTTAAATTTACTTTTTAAATAATATTATGAAAAAGTGTGCATGCATATATTGCTGTATAGAAGACAAAAATGGTATAGAATCACTATAAATTATATTTTGAAAGTTTTTGCAATAAAATAGTTATTTTATCTTAGGTCATAATTTACGGATTTTATATGTAGAGAATTATTAAATGCTATTAAATTTTTATCATACTAGCGATAAAATTTTTATTTAACAAAATAAATAATTGTAAATTAGAAGGATCGAAAACCTATTAAATAGTTTTTGAGTATGAAACCAGTTTTATATAATTCAAAATATTCAATATTGTGAATAAATCATAATATGATATAATGGCAAAAACAATCTCAACCATTTAAATCGCATTTTCAACAAAAACTATTGATTTTTTTCGTGAAATTTTTAAACATCAATTATCTATAATTTCTATTTAATATATAAATACAAATTATTTTTCTTATTTTTTTTTGCGAATATTTTTGCAAATAGCTGCCTTCTTTTAAATAAATTGTTGAAATATGGTAAGTTAATTGAATAGTTACTATTAGTCGAATTTTTATTACTTTTAATCATTAGTAAGTTATTGCTATGCGGAAATAAAAAAACATTCGCCTTTAAGAAAAAATATAATTAAGAATTATTTAATTTTTAAAAACAAAAATATGAAATTTCGGTTATTCACTTCACTATTCTTCTATATATAATAACAAAAATTTCTAATCTGACGATGATTATTTGAATTAATTAAAAATATTCGCAATTGCTTTTTTTTTTCAATTTTTCTCCTTTCTTAAATAAATCATATGCGATATAATTAATAATCTCAAAATATAAAATTAATATTGATAACGTCACCAATTGATACATATTTAAACATCCTATTGAGGATTAGACAAAAATATGATATGCATTCAATATAGTGTATGCAACAAAATTTTTACATATAAGAGATTCAATATTTTAATAAGAATGATTAAATGCTCTGTTTTAATGTTGAACGCAAAATTTATTACTGCATCATCTTTTGAATCACAAAATGTGACTTATTCTAATGGTAGGTCTTTTAAAAAACAAAAATTAGAACAAAAAAAGCACCATGAAAACCCAGCAGTTTTAACATTTATCAGTCCAGAAATTAATAAGTTAAATTTTGAAGATAGAAAGAAAGCTTCGCCAAAAGACATAAAAATATTTGAAAAAAAAATTATTAGACAAAAGAAAACGCATCAAAAATCACATCCTTTGATCATGATAATTCTCAATTGGCGAGTGCGAAAAAATTTGCAAATGACAGTTCGGAATTAGAAAGTAATACATTATCAATTTTGAATAAAAACCCAACTTCTAATGCATGGATAACACATTTTTTGACAAGAAATGGATTGAGTTCGCCGGATAAAAAAAATAAAATGTTTATAATTGGTAATACAAACGAAAATAGCGAGGAAGAAAAACGTGATCAAGATGCTAATCACATAGCTAGTAACGAAGAAAGAGAATGTAATCAAAATATTTCAATCAAAGGTGAAATGTGCGAACTAAAAAACTTTGAAGAAAAAGGTGGTTTATATACTACTAGGGACAGAGAACATGATGATAAGTCGCCTAGAAACTTTCCTACAAATACGTCGCTAAATAACATTAATCAAAACACAAGCAAACCAATTTTGCTATATGATTTTCCTGGATTCGGGCTTGTGTATACTTCTAACTGATTATCTGTCATGTGAATTTGTTTCTAAAAGCTTTAAGATTCCGATAAATTTACATTCGATAACTTATTTAATAATAAATGGAATTTTGTATTTTGTTAAGTTCACTAGAATTTCATTGTTAGTATGTTAAATATTTATTTTTTCCTTGTTGGATGAAGAGGACTTGGATAAATATAAATGTAAATTAAATTGTTTTTGTTTTTGCATCTCTTAATTTACCAAAGTCTTTAAATGTTTATTCCTGGTTGATAACCAAACCATCAAATAGCAAGCATTTAATTCTTAAACGAATAAAAATTTTCAATCATTTTAAACATCAGTTTCAAAACGTCATTTTCTTTAATAAAATGTATTTTAACCAACAAAAATATAAAGAATAAAGTATTTTATAAAATGTAAATGTCAAATTATTTGATGTGATAAAAATATGGGTATTTTTCCACATCAATTTCGTATGGATAATTTTATGAAAATTTAAAACATGATAAACAACATTCCCATCAATGTTTGTAATTAGCATGATAATAAAATTATATTTTCTAGCCATAAATAGATTGTTAATTAATATTTCACATGTTTATCATAATTTTGTGGCGATATACCAAGAGATAGATTTGTTTTTTTCTTCGTTTATGTTTTATATTTGATATTTCCGATAAATGAATTAATTCTTTAAGTAGCAAAAATTAAAATTAGTTTGTTATATTCAAAAAAATATAATTGATTGAAGAGATTATCATATTTAAATATTAAAGTTATAAAAATGTTATATTATAAATATTTGAGTGTACCTATTATACTAAGTGTAACCTTATAAAAAAAGAAATACTTCAATATCAAATTTTAGCATTAAATTATATTAAACCTGCATTTTTAAAAATATTGATAGTTGATTGAAGTAAAATCAAAGCAAGATTGAAGTTTTGTATGAATATTTGCAGCTTTATTTTAGAATTTTAAAAGTATATGTCTTGGTTTGTAAATTTAACTGAAATTTATTTGTTATTGTAAAAATTTTCATTTTTTGTGGTTGATGTAACAAATCTAAAAAAATCGAATTTCATATTCACATCTTTTTGATAATAGAATGAACTACTAAAATGTCTTAAAGAATTTCTTTGTTAAATTATAAATCATCAGTATATTTTTTTGGTAATAAAATATTTATTATAAAAAATCTGCAAGTTAATTCTATAAATAAATACAATATCGATCTGAATATACATTTTGGTGTTTAAAAGAATACATTACATATTTTAGAAATGTATTTATATTATTTTTGCTGAAATAGTTGTAAGTTTTATTGGTTCTGACAAAAAATGATTTTTTGACTTTTACGAATAATGTATCATTTAAATTGATAAAAATTATAGTTAATTAAGATTTCGCTAAAACTTTTCCCATTATTCTATAATGATTGAATATTAATTTAAAGGATTACTAGAATTTAACTAAAAATAGAACCTAAAGAAATTATTATCAAAAAAATGCAAATTTTGCAGACATGTTGTTTATTTTGTATTATAAGGTATAAAATAAAACATTTCGTGAAAGAAACTTGCCATATTAACAAAAAAATCTCTGCATCAATCTTAATATTGTCAAAAATGTTTTATTCAATGTTCCAAACAAGTCGTTTGAAATCATATATTGTTCCATGAACTTTAAATCAATTTTTGTGATTAGTTTAGATTACACTTTTTATTAGCTAACAAGTAGTAAATTTGATTTTTGCTTGTTAAAAATTATTGAGAATAACAGTTTCTAAAGTACATTCAAAAAATGAGTAACCGCGAAAAAAATCTTTTTTGATTTCATAAAATTTTATTTGTTGGTTTATAATATTTTTCATGTATTTTAAGGTGGCTAAACTACAGAATAAAAACATTTCAGAAAAAAAATTAAAATAAGTTTAATAAAGATTTTTTTATAAAAAAGCTTTTGAATAACATAACTATTAAATACAAAATTTATAATAGTTGAACTTTTTCATCTCTAAATCGATCATAGCTTTGTACGATAAATTAATTTGCTTTAACAACTTATTAAACCACTCATAATATGCAATGCACAATGCTAAATTGTTTTTAAAAAACTTACCACATAAATCAAAATGTAACACCGCTTTAATTTTTCAAATTTAAGAATTTAATAAAATGATTATGTCATTTCTTCCATTGGAATGCAAGAGTTTTTATAAGCATTGAAAATTTCGTTGAGGATTGTAATATATTTTTGAAACATGCATTTTCATAAATTAAAAAAGTTTAACACACAAAACAAGAATGAAATTAATTCGATTAGAATTCTGATTTTAATAGCAAATTACTATAACAACATCATGAGGAAAAAAAAATTAAAAAACAAAATAAAGACAATAAAACTGTAGAAAAAAATTAGAGTTAAAGCAAAATCCGAAGTTCCAAAAATTAAAATTGCAATTTAAATCATCCAATTCTGTCTCTTGTTCATATAAAATAAAAAAAACAGAATATCATTAAAAAAAATACGAGCGTTATTGATATTATTTCATCAAGCAAAAAATCAGAGGATCCAATATTCATAAGCAAAGGCCATTAAAAAAATATTTCAAAATATGGAAAAAACACACCTTTAGATTATTTTTATCTATTAAAATATGAAAATATAAAAATCAATCTTTAAAATAAATGCAAACATTCGACAAAATTTCCAGAAAACAAATTAATTACACTAAAAATATGGATGTATATTATGTAATTTTGAAAAATCACTTATTAAAGAAACACTAGTGTATTTCCTTCAAACAAGAATTTCAATAAACAATTGTTTATAGAACGTAAATCTTTCATAAAACATATAAGTAGACAGTGGTATTATAATAGTAGACTAATTACTACACATTTTTTCTCTATTTATATTTTTAGTATCAATATTTTATAATTATATAACTTACCCGAAATTTCTTTATATTATACGAATGAATTATCGGCAAAAAATTGCTTTTAAAAAACAAAAAAACTAACCGTTATCCTGGAAACCCAACAGAAGGTTCTTTTTGTGAAACCTTGGTTCCATTACTACCATCTAATAATATTAATGGTGCCAGACGATACAGATACAAAATTTACCTTTAATACTTACTACCTTTCGCTTCACTCATGTTAAATGATGCTTTTTCGTTTTTCCTCAATCTATTCCTTTAAGAAATGTTAGTTTACGTCTCATACAAATGATTTTAAGAATGATAAAACAGTGCTGTGTGAAAGAAACGTGAGACTAGATTAACCTCACAAACTATAATAATAATAATAAATATAATTTAATTTACAAATATTTGTCAAACCAAAAAAACCTTATTCTCAATCATCCGACCCACTCAACTAACCCTAGTGAGCATGCCACATAAATACTTAAAAATCAATTTTTTTTATAAAGATCCTAGACAGTAATGGTATAAATATTTTTCATCATCAGCATTTTACTAATTTGATTAAAATTGAAGTACCTAAAAAAAGTAATACATGCTTTATATGAACAATTTATAACGCTAGAGGTATTATAAAAATTCCAGTATACAAGTTAAAAAAATGCCCAATAAAGTTTGGATAGCTTATAATATACAAACGATTGAAAAATTTATTATATAAATTAAAATTACCTAAAAATAAAGAGGTATTACAAGATAGGGTTTTTTATAAAATTAATAATTTATAAATTCATTCATTTTAATTTTTTTGTGATCCCTGCTAAATCGATTTTAAAATCTCTTAGATATTTAGAGGTTTATATTATCATGTTCTCACTGAAAATTCTAGTTTTAGAGAAAAAAAATTCATTAATTTCATTAATTGATCATGCGTTATTGGTTAGTATTTAAAGGTTAAAATTATTCCATCATAATCTATTTATGATTTATATCAATGCTTGCATACATTTGCAATAATATATGTAAATTTACGGTTTCAATGTCATAAAGTGTTAGTAGTTACAATAATTGGCATGTAAATCTTTGAAGGCTTTGTTCTTAAATAAATTCAAATAATACAAAGTTATGCATATCCGGTAAAATTTTCTTTTACTATATAATAATCTCAAATTTTACACCTAAAAATAAATTTTAATATAATATTTTTTATCACTTTTAACGCTTATATCATGCAAATTATCGCATGTTTTATGTGATATTAGGCAAAATACTCGTTTTGTTATAAAAAATTCGTTTTTACAATAGATTACATTTATGCCAATAAAAGAATCAATTAATAAAAGAAAAAATATAGAGAGGCACTAAAAAGAAAAAAGATTGGGTTGGGTGATCCGGTCTGACCTTCTGGTCTACCCGATCTTTTACAATTACACGAACTATTAATCTTTTTGAAAACCATTTAAAACTCGTTATAATTTATTTAAGAAAGCTATTTAAGCTTTTTGCTGATCATTTATGACCAATCACTTTATTGATAAAAAATGATCAAAACCAAAAACATCAAATATCAAGACTACCTTGATAACTAAACACCAATGAACCAAAAATGGTGATCAAAAATGATCAAATAATTGATCAAGATCAAAAACACTAATTAAATAGAAAAAGCATCATAAACATCAATTTTTGAAGTTTGAAATATCTTAACCAATCAGAATGGATAAAAATTTTCACGCGGAAACATCATATCCAACAGATTGTATTCTATATATTTGAGAACTTTATTAGTTGGTTATTCTCATACAATTTCTTTTTTTAAAAATTATGCTTTATTGTAACCCATTGATGAAAAAAAGTTATTCACGAATAAGATCCAATTAAGCCGTATTATTCTTATGAAAGATGTATTCCTGCAAATAATATAAAAAAATTAAAAAATTTGTCTTTTTTTTCTCTACCAATGTGCTTAATTATATTTGGAAATTCCAGATCAAAGGTTCAGAAAATTAAAAATGTGAAGAATATTTTCGATCAACGTAAACAATTAGGTGTCAGTTTGTGCCTAAGGATAATTTTTTTATGAAAGTACCGGCAAGCTTATAAAAATATTTATTACTGGTTGGAATACTCTGCTGCATTATCCAAGGACTTTCACAAACGATTATACAAATTCTTCCTTGGCATAATTTATTTATTTGTAAGCTTTTAATAAATTACATATAACATATGAATTCATAAAAGTAAAACGTGTAAAAGTGAAATTTTTATCGCTAGAACATATCCAAAATAGAAATACGACATGCAAAGACTTCTCTTACGCTTCATAAATGAAACTAGATGAAATTACTCAGCAAAATAATGTAAATCAAAAAAAATATTTAATAATGGCAAAAATAGTATTGATAATAAGTAATTTTTTTATAATCGTTTGTATACACCCAGGAACCATATTTTTGGTCATTTTAGCTGTACCTATTGTATCTCTCTATTTTTTTGTTTTTTTATCTGTTTTTTAAATACAAGAAGCTGCATACCAAATATGCTTATGATCATTGGAAAAAAGCATTTAACCTAAAAATTATTACGCAATATTTTAAAAATAAAGATTACTATTAATACTGCTAAACCAATCATTTCAAAAAAATTGTGTTTTTTGCGTACTTTTTTAACATCGTAAAAATATTATTTACGATTCAAAAAAAAATTATTATCAGAACCAATAACATATCTCTTAGAAAGACAGATTACTAAGTTCAATATTTACTATTTATGTTTATAATTAGAACAAAAAATAAATATATTGTTTATTTTAGTTATAAATTTAAAAACTATCATGATTTAAAGTGACCAAAACAGACTTTTAAAACAATTATATAAGGTAATTTATAATCATGTGTAAATGAAAAATTCGTGAATTAGAAAAAACTACAATACTATAACAGTATCTATAACAATGTTGTAGTTGAAACAAATTGGATATTTATGACAGTTGATGCAATAATCTTAAATAATACTTTTTTGGCTATGTAAATGCGAATATAATTATACGGATTAAATAACATTTAAGTCCTTATTTATATTTAAGTAAAGATAAGCACTATTGTAATTAAATATGGCATAAAAACTTTTTTCTTTTGATATAAATCATCCGCATCTCGTGGTAAATTCAACCATCAATATTTATTGGTATTTTATTACATATTAAGCTGTTAATCGATTTCATCTTTTTATATTCTTTTAGATATAAATGAATTATTTAAAAAGATACAAGTTTTAATATTATGAATACAAAAGAAAAATCTGCAATAAAAAAAACATTAGAAAATATTCAACTGAAGAAAAAACAGAATTTTTTAATCAGTATTTAGTCACCTGAAAATTCAATTTTTTGTAAATATGTTTGTACACAAATGTGTATTATTAAAAGTATTTTTACAGACATTTTTTAATCAAATATATTTATAAAAAAATAAATAAAATAAATATTTTCGCTATAAATAGTCACACTGCCCAATACAAAATTTTTTTCAATATACAAAGAACGATATATCTTATAGAAGCCAATAATGTACTAATGCATTAAAAAATTGTTAAAATGATACAAAGGCTATAGGGAAACATAAACTTATCATATAAAAGCAAACATTATTTATACAAATCACAAAATTGAAAATATTACTTATTTATAATCCTAATTTAAGAACATTTAATTATCTTAAAACAAATTCACAGAAAGCTACATGGTTTTTAAAGAAAATGTTTGTTAGTGTCGCATAGCATTAAAATTCAAATTAAACTAAAGCATGAAAAGAAAAAACTAAAATAGAAAAAACACACAGTATTAAAACCAAAATAAAATATAAACCTCAGTTTATATTTAAATATTATTTATATCAGTCTCTAAATTTTTTTATATTATTGAAAATAAATATTTCCTATCTAATCAAGCTTGTGTGCAAAATCAATAAAATTAACAATATTGTATTTGAAAATCATGATTTGCAACAGAAAATAAATATAAAATGTGATATCATCTTTTTTATACCGCCATGAAAGATTAATATATTAAGAAAAAACTTGTTATGAAGAGATTTAATATTATCAGTTCTACATTTTTAAAAAAATTAATTTTTTTATATCATAGAAAAAGACAAAAATACTAAAATCAATCAAATTTTTATATTAAAAAATTATATAGAAAATTTTTTGCATATTTATATAAAAAACATATATTAAATATTTTTGAACATTTAGTATTAAAATTAAAGGGAATTTTATAAAATAAAAAATATTGTGTAAATGCAGAATTATCTATACAACAAAAACTATAAATATGTGCTTACTTATTTGAAACTTTGCTTTCAGAGACAGAAGAAAACCAATCAATTTAAACTGAATTTCAAACTGTAAAATAGAAGAAATTTTATATAAAAAAAAACATATGAAACTATATTTATGTAAAAAAAGAAAAAATTTAGAAAAAGTTTTAATAAAAAACTCAATAGCCGGTTTTTTTTATTTTTCCACATGATTTATATAAGATTTTTTGGCCTTAAAATACTCATATATGTGTTGTTATAATAAGATGGCAAAAAATACAAACAAACTTGATTCTTCTTTTTTTATATAAAAAAACTGATTTTTTAAGCTTGCTGATAACCATGATACATTTATAAAATGGTAAAAAATACAAATAATTTGCCGCCTAAAAAATTTCCTTATAATGAATTTATTTAGTTTAGAATGAAAATTATATGTTATAGACTGAAAATAGTTACATAATTATATATTAATGTAAAAATATGTATTTTGCATTTTATCATGTAAATCAAGCAGGGCTTAATGTTGTTTTATAGAAAATAGAACACTATATTTTATTATCTTTATTTTTCAAAACAATTTACTTTATAATTTAGGTAATTTCATATTTTTGTTGTATTAAGAAGAAATATAAGGTAATAAAAAAATATATACTGGCGTTTTTCATATCAAAATTACATTAATTATTAAAATAGTAAATGTAAACAATTATATTATCGGCATAAATACTCATAATGAATATAATCCTTCTATGTTTTTTACGACTATATATTATTTTATAAAAGTATATGCTCATATTTTCAAATTTTTAAACAAGATATTGATATTCAATAAAATTTTATGAAAATCATATAAAAAATGGTTTATGGCAAAATTAATGAATCTAAATGCATTTAATTATATTTTTAAGGATACATCCCAGCATAAAACATAAAGAACGAAAACAAGTCTACTATAATATATAAAAAAAAATCGACTAGAATTATTGGCTTTCAATTTAATATGTTTTTTAGTCCTTTTTTAGAAATTTGTTGTATATTTTTAATCAACATATATTTTTTTATATGGGCAATTTATTTTTGTATAAAGTGTTTTTTGAAAGTAGCTTCATGCGCACAATATTTCAATTCTTTTTTGCTTATTTTGAAAATTAAGTCTATCAATAAAGATGTCAGTAATATGATTTCTGTGTTAAAATAAAAAATATATAATATTTTTTGTTTTATAGTTTCGATTACAAAATTTTATATTATTTGCTAATGCAAAATAAAAAATAAATCGCTTCAATGAATAACTTAAAAGAAGAAAAATAAAGATAAACAATAACTTTAAAAAATTTCACCTTTTCTTACCCAACTCAAATATTTTTATCAATGCCAAATATATAATAAAACTTTTAATTGATTCTAATTTTAGGTTATATGTGTGTTTTTTCAAGGAGACGTTTTTTCTGCAGGAAAGGAAAATTTTATATAAAAACTTTAGGTTATTCAAAATTACTAGATTTCATGTAACTTACAAATTTACTTGTTACAAAAGCATTCAGTATTCATTATTTTAGAAAATTTAGTGAAATTTCTTACATATAATGCTTTTTTAAAGTATTAATATAAATGATTTATAAAACCAAATTTTGATTATTAACAAGAATTGTTATATATAAAAGCAAAAAATGTATAATTATATTATAATATAGACTATTTATTTTCTGTATAACTAATATAAATGTGATACAGATAACTGTATCTGTTGCATCTTATTATGCGATCACGATTAAAACCTCAAATTTTTAGATATAATAGATTTATAATTTCTCAAATAAGATCTAACAACCTTTAGATATTTTATAAATAAAAATCAAGACTTTCTGTTCTATTGTATTCTAACAATATAAAATTTTGTTAATTATTTTTCGAATGTGTAAATTAGGAAGGATTTGGTGTGTATGTATTTATATGATTTTGTGTGTAAATATTGTGAAGTACTTATTGCAATACAATAAGTAATATCCGATTGAATCATACTAATACTTAAAATATATACTTTTCTTGGATGTAGCAATCACCCATATGCTAATTCACTCTTTCTGTAATTTTAGTTATTCTTATTGTTTGAAAAAAAGGAATTATAATGTTTTATATCAATTAACTGTGTATATTCAATTTAAAAGAATTGATATATAAGTTAATATTTTACATAATTTATAAATTTATAACTCATAAAATTGCTTGTACATATCAAAGCATTTGAGTTTTAATTTCAAAGTTCTTATAATACACTAATAAATAATAAAAACGCAAATTTGTTTTCATAAAATGTAGCTGCGTAAATATTGTTTTTTAGCTATAATTTTATTAAAATTTGTTGATTAAAATTATATAATATTTCAAAATTCATTATATAAATTTATTTTTAGATATAATATATATGATAGTTAAAAATATCGTATGATATAAAGGTGACTAGCTAAATAGCCTAAATCGATAAGAAACACTTTGTAAATGAATTTAATGTTTTCAATAACTATAATGAAGGTAGATAAAAGATGACCTAAATTAGTTTCAACCAAAAAATATACACATGAACATAAATTTTGGGTTATTTCTATAAAAAAGATTTATTTATTTTGTATAGAATCTTATATTTATTATGATTGTAAAAATTTTTTTAAAAATTTATGACTTGTAAAACTTTTGTTTAAAATATAATGATTGCTTTCATTTTTCAATGCATAATATTTTTTTTGCAATGCAATTTCGTTTATTTCTTTGAAAAAGTATAAAAATAAAAAAAATATTGCGAATCAAAATTTATGGATGAAATATCAATAAAACACATGCATTATTAGTTTATTTCACGTTATACTAACACTGGCTTACTTCATATTTTATAGGAAAAAATACGCTTGGTTATTATATTTCATAACTTATTCTAATACACAAATAAAATTAAAGTAAAATAATCATATACTATTTTTCTTGATATAAATTGTAAATTTTTAATTTTATTCTCAATAAATAGAAATTGCTTTACAATATACAATTATATATATCTTTCTACTTACGTCGTGAAGTGTATATTCAACTTAACTTAACAAAAGAATATGTTAGGCAGTATAAAGGTAACAATATTAAGATATATATTTCTATAGCTTCTCATCAAAAATATTATAATCATTATTCATTTATATAGTTTTTTATTTAATTGTTAAGAAATAGAGACATTTAGATATGTATAAAATAGGTCAAGTCTATATTTTTGTTGCCAGATACTAAAAGAAGAAAAGAAATAATTTCCTCTCGTTATAAATTACTATAAGTGTATGTTTTAAATAAATTATCATGCCCTTAATTTTTTCTCAATGCAAGCAAAACTTTTTTACATAAATTCAAATTTTAGTCTTAAGGAGAAAGAGAAAAATGATTCCAGCAAAATTAAGAACTGACTTTGCAGTTCAAGTTCTTATTTCAGCTATATTTTCTTATGTATTAAAGAATCAAGACAGGACAATATTAATACTATATTTTAATTGGTATAGAAATCTATATTATTAAATTTTTTAAAAATATGCAAAATACAAATTTTTCTGTTATATTATACAAAAATATATTAATATCAATTATTTGAGCAGCTATTTGATTTTTTCAATAAATAGAGTTTTGAGGATTTGAATAATATTTAAAATAAAGCAAAATAAAGGGTCATTTGGCAAAAACCCAAAGTAATATATAAATCTCGATTACAATTTTATTGTGAAATATCACATTCGAAAAAAAATTACGATACAATTTTGTAGTATTTTGAATTGAATCAGACCAATAGTACTCATATAAAAAAATAGATCTTACAGCACAGTATTGCATCAAGTTACCAGACATAACAATTAAATATTTATGATTTGAATTAATGATGCAAAACTATATTTAAAAAACATGCCAATTTCCGACTTATACTTTGAATATGGTATATTTAAATAAATATCTGGTATTTTTTTTAGTTATAACCTTTATACAATGTTTATACTTTGACTGTTATTTTTTTCAAATTTTGGAGTATTTTGTAACAAAAGTGAATAAGTTACTGTATGAGTTATAATATGATAAAGAATTTTGAAAGTTATATGAACGTGTATACTCACAAACAGAAAAATCAGTAAGGAAAACATTCAAGTTATAAATCTATAATTAAAAATAAACGAATATTTTTAAATTTAAAAATAGTTCGTTGTTTTCTTTCATATAAATTAAAGTTGCAAGATCATATTTAAATATAAAAAGAGTATTCAATGGTAGGTATACTAAAATCTTTTAATTTTTGACATAAAAATATTTTCTGCTCAATTTTGTATTTTAAAATAAGTATTATAAGTTTGGATTCTACTCGTTGCCTACCATTGTAATTGAAATTAAAAGAAAATGATTATTGTGAGATAAATACAGCGATTTAAATTATAAGTGATTTAATTTCGAAATCCGACAGAAAAGATAATTAAATAATTGTATATGTTTTTAAAATCAAAATGATGAAATGATTAAACTGTGAAATTTTTATGATTTGATGCATCAAAAATATTCTTAAAATAGGTGTTAAAGGAAAAAAGAACCGGAAGAATCAAAAAGAAAGTAAAATATATAAAACAGAATGAGAAAGATTTGGAAAATATTAGGAAATCGTAATAATACACACACAAGCAACAATTATTAAAAGGTATTATAACACTTTATCAATTATTTATATAATTTGTTTGTGTTTTTGTTGAGATCATTTGCGAAAGTTTTTTTTATTTAAAACGATTGAAAATAAAAAAAAATCAATTATTTTTTATTATGTTTTTGTTGTTAATAAAAACTATAATAATATAAAAATATATGTTTTTTGTGTTTCATTAACGAGTATAAATGTTCGCAAACGAATCAAAATATTTCAGAATTTTCTCAATGAATTATTGTATCAAACGACATTAAATTTTTATAAATAAACATAAATTCAAGCCCGAAAATGAAATTATATAATGATTAATGCATTGTATTTTTTTTAAAAAAATTGAGAACAATCAATTCATTTACATGATATGAAACTTGAGTTTTATAATATATTTTCTAGAAAAATTATAATGAATTGATATGCAAATAAATCTTAAATAGTTCCGAAGCTAAAAATTCTTTTTTATCGAACTTTAAAAAATCCAATTAGTTATAACAAAAACAATTTTTTTAAGTAAGAAATGCAGTATTCTATGGGTAGCCGACAAGAGTTGCGTTAAAAGAGGGTTTGAAATAGCGATCATTTATTGAAATTAATATTTTTTTAGTTTTTTTAGGTTTTTATGAATTGTTTTACATTTTTGGTATCTTCTATAATCTGTTCCTTTTTTATTTATTCTTTATATAAATACAAGACATTTATGGGTTACATGATAGTAACATACGGATATAAATCGACTATTTGGAAGTACTTTAGAAGATTAATCTATTTTTTTAGCCAATGTAAAATTATTAGTAACGACAATTATATATATAGTTTCAATTATTATAAAACTGATGTGTTTTTTATTTAGAGACCTCTGATCGAAAGTAGAACAAAAAGGTTAAAAATGTAAATTTCTTTGAAACACATAGTTTAAAAGACGTAAAACATACAGAAAAAAACAAGATTATATTCAGTATATACTTTTAATGCCAAAATGATATTCAAGTTTCGAATTTAAGATAGTTGGTTAAAGACATTTAATCATTGATATAATATATTTAAAAGTGGTTTGTTTATTGTTAATTCATAATTATTATACTTTCGTTAGAATGGTTTATTTATATAGTTCCAAAAATTGCCCGGAAACACGAATATAAACAATATTAATGTGATGTTAATATATGATCAGGCTAGAATTGTTTTGTTTCCTTTTTTCTACATAATTATTTTGAAAACATTTTATTATACGGATTGAGAAGTGCAGTAGTACCAGAAGAAGATAAAGAAACATGTTTATTCAAAGATTTCTTAGCACAGATAATTTATTTACCAACAGGCTATAAATGGCCACCAAGAAACATAGCTGTTTCAGTGTTTCCGTTATCGAAGCAATCAACAACTGTGGTTTACTTCAAAACCTTATCACATACTGAAACGTTTGTTAAATCGTCATAATGACAATCTTTATCTTCAACAAACCTGTGTGTATCAGGTGTTATAAGAGATATGGATATTTTACAATTCAATAATACGTGTTTTTTAAAGAAATATTGTATAGTAAATTTGTGTATCTTTCATACAATCTTATAGTAATATGTTAAATAATCAATTTTTGTACTTGCTTTTTTAATCTACAAATCGTGATCAATATTGTTTCTGTTAGTTACTTATCATATTTTTGAATATTAAGAGCATTAAGAGTTTAGTGTACATTATTATATTAAAATTCTATATATTTAGGAAAAGCTAATGTTTATTTATAGAAATTACGTCATTAATTTGTGAAAATATAAAAATTATATTCGACAAATTAATCTTGTCAAAAATTGTTGAAAATTTGAAATAAAAAATTGTCATTGGTTAATGTAATCATTACCAATGTAAATTATTTTTTTTACGTAAATTGACATAAAATGATTTAAGATGGTTTACTGGAAATTAAGTGGTTTTTAAATATTGATGGCTGATGATTGATGATTGGTTTAAAAAACCAAAAAGAAATTATATAAAGAATTCTTTTTAAATGAACATGCATAAATAACAATCTTTAATTTTATCTTCGTTTTTTCAAGATTCTGATCAATATCCATCCAACACATATCATTCCATTAAATCGAAATAAAATATCTGATCACAAACAAAAGAATATTGAACTAAAAATTAGGCACAAACATAGGTTTAAATAACACTTTGTGCACTTTTTAATAAAAATATATTAAGTATTTTCTTACTTGTATAAAAGACAATTTTTTTTGAATTTTAAAATAAGGATCCGATAAGTAATATATAAAGCGAAATTATAAAATTTTTTCTGTATTTTTTTACACTAATAAAACATAATGTTATAAACTTTAAGCATATGACTATATTTTACACATTAAGATGCAATAAGTATTTTCCACGTTTTAAGCAAAACTAGACGTAGAAAATAAACAATTGCAAATGATACTCGGAATATTTCTAAAATTTTAATTTAGTTAATACAGGCCCCTATTTAAATGTCAAATAGCAAAATATTCTTACAAACACATGTTGACCATTACCACGACGATGTGCGAGACCGACCTGTTATTCGAATATTTGGGACCGAGAAGAACGGGACACCCGTTTTATGCCATGTTCATGGTTTTTTTCCGTACTTCTATGTAGACCACTACCAAATTGAGAAATTACTTGAAATAAAAGGATTTACAGATCTTTTTTCAGCGTCATTCAATACGCAGTATAAGAAAAACAAGCTCTTGGCGGTAGAAATTGTTGAGAAGCAGAGTGTATACAATTACAGCGACGGGAAGACAAAATTTTTGAAGCTTGTTTTTAACAATGTGAGCAGCATAAAACAAGTGAAATCTTTTCTCGAAAGTGGTATTGTATTGAATGGACGGCGGTTTATGTTCAGAGTTTATGAGAACCATGTGGCTTATGTTTTAAGGTTTATGATAGACAAAAACATGTATGGAATGAGCTATGTAGAAGCGAAAAATTTTGATTGGATCGAATGCGACCGTGTCAACGAAATATCTGTTGATGTGAGTGATTTAAATTGTGTTGCGCATGCTGGGGAGTTTGAAAAACTGCCGCCTTTGAAAATTTTAAGCTTCGATATTGAGTGTATTGGGCCGACGGATGCGTTTCCCACTGCGAAGGAGGATCCTGTAATACAAATTGGGAACACAACCGCTGTTTCCAACGACTACGACAACGTGCAAAAAACGATATTCACATTGGGTAGCTGTGCACCGATTCCGGGTGCAAATGTGATAAGTTTTGACGATGAGAAAAAGCTGATAGAGTCGTGGCGCGATTATTTTGTGAACGAGGACCCCGACATTGTGATCGGGTATAACATCAAAAACTTTGATTTTCCATATCTGCAGGATCGCGCGCATATTTTGCAAATAGAAAATTTTGCGAGTGTTGGTAGAAGCAGCAGGCCGATGAAAATCAGGGACCAGGTTTTTTCAAGCAGGCAAGTCGGAAACCGAGCCTCGAAGGAAATTGAGATTGACGGCAGAATTATTTTTGACATGCTGAGTGTTATTCGAAGAGATTTCAATCTGAGGAGTTACACTTTGAATTCTGTGAGTGTACATTTCCTGAAGGAGCAGAAGGAGGATGTGCCGTACTCTTCGATGCGATCGCTTCAGCAAGGCGATCAGGAGACGCGCAAAAGGATTGCAACGTATTGTCTCAGAGATACATATCTGCCGCTAAGGCTGTTTAAAATACTCAATGTTCTGGCGAATTACAGCGAGATGGCGCGAGTTACCGGTGTTCCGATTGAATACCTGTCTACACGCGGGCAAGCAATAAAGGTTTTGTCGCAGATTTTGAGAAAGGCAAAAGAGGAAGGCTATGTCTTGCCGCAGATCAGCCCGTCGGGCGACGAAAGATCGTTTGAAGGCGGGTTTGTGATGGCGCCGGAAAAGGGTTTCTATGCATCGCCGATTGCTGTGCTCGACTTTTCGTCGCTGTATCCGTCTATTATGATTGTGCACAATTTGTGCTATACAACGTTGCTTACGAAAAAACAGGTGGATGCGATATATAGGAAATTCGGTAGAAGAGCAGGTGAGCCGGAAAATGGCGCCAAAACTGACAGAGAAGACAACTTTATTTTTGCATGTTCTAAAAGCGAAAGCACTCTTGAATGTTCTGCAAACAAAACCCGCTCTTTGAACAGTGCTTCAAAAGAAAACAAATCCATCAGCAAAATCGACGATGATAGCTTTGAGATCGGCGACTTCAGTGCTGAAGAAAATTTAGAAGATTTCATTTCTAACGAGAAAAACAAAAATGATGACGAAAAAAATGCTAGCAATTATAGCACAAACAACAATATATCAAATGGCGACTTCAACATGGAGTCCTTTTATAATTTAGGAGATTTGAGACCCGAAGATATCGAACAATCGCCATCAGGCAATTATTTCGTAAAGGAATCTAAGAAAAAGGGTCTTCTTCCTGTCATCCTCACAAGCTTGATTTCAGAGCGGAAAAAACAAAAAAAATAGCTTGCAAACACACAAGATCCAGAGCTCAGATCATCGTTGAATGCACGTCAGCTTGCACTCAAAGTCTCTGCAAACTCGGTTTACGGCTTTACCGGTGCTGCACAGGGCCAGCTTCCGTGTTTGGAAATTTCACAAAGCGTAACGTCATTTGGGCGTGAGATGATTGCAAGCACAAAAAGACTGATAGAAGACAAGTACAGCAAAAAAGCTGGTTTCACACACGACTCTCGGGTTATTTACGGCGACACAGACTCGGTCATGATAAACTTTAACGAGGAAGACTTGAAAAAGGTGTTTGAGCTCAGCAACACTGTCGCCTCATATGTTTCAAGCACATTCATCAAGCCAATAAGCTTGGAATTCGAGAAAGTGTACTATCCGTACTTGCTGATGAATAAAAAAAGATATGCGGGACTGATTTACACAAACCCACAAAAACCAGACAAAATCGATACAAAGGGAATCGAAACTGTGCGCCGCGATAACTGCGAGATGGTCCGAACCGTCGTAGAAACATGTTTGGACCTTATTTTAATGAAAAAAGACGTCGAAGGCGCCAAAAACTTTGTAAAAAACACAGTAAGAGACCTTTATCTCAACAAAATCGATTTGAGCCAGCTTGTCATTTCAAAAGCACTAACAAAAGAAGGCAGCAAATACGCCAGCAAGCAAGCTCACGTCGAACTTGCACAAAAACTAAAGCAAAGAGACGCAGGAAATGCACCGATGCTTGGCGACAGAATAGGCTACATAATAGTAAAAGGAAGTAAAGGTATGGCTGCTTATGAAAGGAGCGAGGATCCTGTTTACGTCCTCGAAAACAATATACCAATAGACACTGAGTATTATTTAGAAAACCAGCTCTCTAAACCAATTTACAGGCTCTTCGAACCAATTTTACAAAATGTCATGGAACTGACACGCGGGGAACACACACGAACTGTTAACATTTCTTTACCAAGTAAAGGTCCACTCACAACTTTCCTTACTAAAAAAACCTTGTGTATCGGGTGTAAGACCCCAGGTAAAATTTTGTGTAACATTTGTATGTGCAATTTCTCTAAACATTTTTTGTCACTGCAGAAGACTTTTGATGAACAGAAGGCTGTTTTTGCTAAGTGTTGGACAGAATGCCAAAGGTGTCAAGGTTCTGTTGTTAACGAGATTTTGTGTGTCAACAGAGATTGCCCCATATTCTATAAGAGAACTAAGGTAAAGAAGGATCTTGTTGATCTCGAGGAAAAATACAATTCTCTTAAAAATTTTGATTGGTAAGAAGCAGGTTGTGTTATTTTAGTCTATGTTGTTATTGTAATATTTTTTTTATCCTTAAGGCTTCATCGGAATTTTTATTGAAAATTTTCTATCTTCCATTTTTATTCCTCTTTCTCAAATTCACACTTATTTATAGCTTTATTTGATAAATTAGCAATTTATCAAATCTCACTATTATATTAAAAAGTATATGTTCATTTGTCATTTTATTTATCTAATTAAAAATTTTTAATTCATTAAAATTTTAATATGAATTTATTAAAAATTGAAATATGAAATTGCATATTTCCGACAGTTTATATTATGGTTTATTTTTCTAATATAATTTAAAATACTTGATCTACTAAAATGCGCAATTTCGCATTTTTTGCTAAAATATAAACATAAAATAGCTTTTTTTTTAAACAATTAAAGTAATTTTATAATAAAGTCTAATTGCTAAATTATAAATGACATATATACTCAGATTCGTTATTACAAATTACATATTTTTATGCTTTCTCCTTTCCTAACTTAGTTAAAAGTTAACGTTGGCCGAATATAAAATCACAAAAAAATCAAAAATTTTCAATTTTATTAAACTTGGTAAATACTATGACAATAAACATAAATTCTCAAATTTTTTCTATAGAAATTAAGATAAGAATATAAAAAGAACTTTTGCAGAAATATTTTTTTTACTATATAATCAATAACTAAACTGCCTTAAGTACTTAAATTGAATTAATCTGCATTGTACAATAGAAAATATTTTCTAAATTAGCAAAATTCGCAAACTATACAAAACAAAATAATAAAAAAAATGAATTTTTTTTTAGAAAATAATCAACTGTAAAATTTGTTTTCTTGTTTTAAAATGTTTGATGAAAACCTACGACAGAATATTATTTCGTAAACTATGAAATAAATATAATGGGATATTAGTTAATTGGTTATTAAAAGTATAAACGCTGTCATCACAAATAAATCATGCTAAAACAGTGTATTTTAAAATGATTCATTACAATTAACTAAGATACCTTTTAATTAAAAATATCAGAACAAGTCAATATTAATGTTAATGGTCGATAGAATATGGGGCTTTTAGTCGATTATAGTATTTTTGATGTTTTTGATATTTGAAAATTTTATAATCACATTGAAATAATGTTTTTGTCACAATAGTGAATCATATTGCAGATATATTGAATAATGGTAATACAAACATAAGGTTTAGGTGTATTTAATGTGTTTTTTTTAAAAAAAATAACACGTAAATCATTCTTACATTCTTTTTATTATAGTAAGTCATCTTTCTAAGTATTTTTCTGAAAAGTCAAAACAATTTTTATTTTATTTTAAATTGTAAAATTCTTTAATAAATTTTAATCCATGGCTATTAATAATTCTAATTATTTTTATATTAAATATAATTCCTCACTTTGTAATTGTGTTTGGCAGCGAAAGCTGTTCACGAAACATATATCGCCAAAAATACTACCAAAACTGGTTACATAGAGACAAATTCACTGTTTAACCTATTTCCTCTTGTTTTCTTCGTATTTTTCTACCTTTTTTTCCTTTAAAACCAACACTTCTTAAAAAAAACACACATATGATAGTCAAATGAGGAAGAGCGGACACAGAAAAAAGGAACCAAGGTTATGATGTTTACCAACAGATTTAACACTGGTAATAACCAGACATTGCCTATTAATAAATATACTTCTATTAATCACACCGCTTTCACATTCCTTTATGTTATTTTCTTACGGTGTTCCAACGACAAACGTTGATCAACGGCAACTACACTATTTGGAAATATAACGAGTTTAATTTATCAATAATACTTGAATTTTTGATAATTGTTTAAATAAAATGTAAAATTATTAAATTTAATTACAATAATAATACTTGAATTTTTGATAATTGTTTAAATAAAATGTAAAATTATTAAATTTAATTACAATAATAATACACGAATTTTTGATAATTGCTTAAATAAAATGTAAAATTATTAAATTTAATTACAATAATAATACTTGAATTTTTGATAATTGCTTAAATAAAATGTAAAATTATTAAATTTAATTACAATAATAATACTTGAATTTTTGATAATTGTTTT